>DWLS01000054.1:0-48347 GCA_018246255.1 Pachliopta kotzebuea | reverse complement strand
AACACAACACCCGCATAAGTCATTATGGGTCTTATGCAGGTCTTGTATAGAAGCACCTTCTGACGTAGAGCGAGCTTTGTGTCTAAAGTATGAAATTTAGCCCTTAGACTACTCCGGCACATTCTCGTCTCATAAGGTATTCGTAATAAGACATTCGTCATATTTTCCGCTTGTTTCATACTTCAATTTATAACAGTCGTATTATCATGCTGATGATACTATTGTTAACTTTCATACAAAATGATATCGTGTCCAACTATTAACAAACTTGATAATTTTTCTTGTAACATATATACCCTTTAAAGAAGTGCTGCACGCAGCCCTGCAATGCGAATGATCTACATTCTGCAGTGTTGTAGCTCCGCATTTCTCCAATCTAGGTTATTTTATTGATTTAAAGCATGCGTTACTTTTAGTACTTTAATGCTGGACGTCGATTATATCGGCGATAAGAAAATAAGTTGTAAGAAATGTTTTAATGTGCCCTATTTAAATCATTATATATAATTTTATGCCGGTATGTAGGTTAGGTTACTGGTTAGTTTAAGTAAAAACACCTTACAATCGGACATGCTTTAATGATATATGATAGAAGAATGTTAGCATTGCCACGAGATGATCACGGTCTTCTCGAACACACAATGAATAGTGAATACATTGATATATATAGTAAATACTGTGTAGCAAAGCCGAAGCCTATTTTACATTGCTTTGATCCGAGATATCAGGGCTCCGTTGATAATATCTGTTCTTAATTCCAGCTTATCATGTATCTCTCATTAAAGGATTGTAAGTAATCAAAGACCTGAGGAACCGCAAGCTTCGTTTCAGACCTAACCCATAGGCCTGCAAGATTGATCTATTCATTAATAAGCTATGGCATCTTAGATGTAATCGTTCAGTTACTTTCTTGCCTTTAATTGTATGTGTACAGGTTTCTTATAATTTAATTACGATGAAAAAAAAAGTAGAAACAATCTTGGAATACAATTAAGTTAAACGTTGAATGGTTGCGTAAGATTACAAATTGTATATAAATATACAACGAGGCGCTCGTATCAAAAATAGAAATAGCATCCTGCTGATGCGGAAACCGGGTCAGTTATTACTGTGGCAAGTGCATTTTCACATTTGAACGTAACGGACAGGAGTGGATCGGTAAGTGGAGGAGCGCGGCACATGTACGCAAGATGGGTCCAACTCGCATCGCCATATGGTGTTCATATTGTGTGTTAACATCTAGTGGTGGCTTTGTTTACGAATGCGTCAGTTCATCTTCGTTTCATGTTCCCACTGAATAATTTATGTCAATAAATGTTTCATTATCAATACATATCTACATAATGTATCGGCAAGCGCACCCCACTGTCTCTTAGTTCTTTTTGTTCAAACTATATATCATACGTAAATAAATTTACTTACAGTCTTTGTGCCGCTAAGTCTCAGAGGGAAAATGCCGACGCCTTGTTCCTTTTGAAAATTATCAACAGTGATGTGGACTGTCCCGAGTTGCTACATGTTAATTTTCAAATTCCCATAGTTCGTACCAGGCACAATAACTTACTTAATGTACCTACATCGAAAACAAATTATAAAAGAAACACATTTATGTGTCGCGCACCGACCATTCTCAATAAACTTATTAGAACCAATGACCTGGACATATTATCTAACAGTATTGACTCTATAAGAGTTAAGCTCAATACGTCATTCTTTGGTTCCCCAAAGATTTCTGTGAAATTAATAGAATGAAGTGGTTTTATTCAATTTTTCTTCTTTTTTTTCGTACACATCTAATTTTTGTTTGGTTGTTTTAGTTCCTTTATCAAATAATGTATTGTATTTTTGTTTTGATTACTTTTATATTTTAATGAATCTTGTTTGTTTGTTTGTCTTGGGTGAATGTACATTGTTTGTGGTTTATATTTTCTTTTAAATATGTAATATCTATCGGCGATAACTTGTAAACGGCTTTTGACTTTGTTTAATGTTACAAATTGATGTTAGATATAATAACCGTAAGTTGGCCTTTCAAAAAAAAATAATTACATTGAAATCCATGTTATTAAAAAAATACTGCTTTGTCTGTATTTATTATTTTAGGGTTATAGTAATAAGTTGAAATAGACCATATTGCACGTCAATTAACTCACTATTTAAACCATACGATCGCCAGCGAAGGATGTAAGTGACAACGTATTGTTATTCATTGTATTCATTAAAAATGTGCTTGGCAAGGAGATCGGAACAACTTGTCCATAATAAATGTGTCCAATAGTTTCCTGGAAAGGAAACCGACGCCATTAGCGTTTCCTCTGAGCCTGTCACGCCAGAACGCCGCACTAAAGTTACGTCACACGGAAATATTAAAAATCTTCCTTTGATGTAGCGTAGATGCGAATGATTAGTGCAGCTTTATACAGTCCAGATTGTTGTATGGGTTAATGATGTAACAGAAGTGTACTGTCAGTACAAATTCATATTTCTTCGTTTTATTTATATTGTGAATATAATTCAGAAAGTATATATAACAAAACATTAAACCGCTCGCTTTTCTAATAAATCGTGTTTATTCTGTTAAAGTTATTAGCGCAGAGCTGTTGAACCAAATTTAAAAAAGTTGCTACCGGCAATTTTCTTATATAATGTTTAGCTCATTATTGCTACTAAGTATGAAATACTATGTGAGTATAGTAAACCTTACTTATGTATATTAACATTATGATTATACTAAATACCATAGTTTTTACAAATATATTACATGTGACATTAATTTGTTTAAGTTCGAATTTGTTTCAATAGTACGTAGACTACATGTCACTAAATAGAAAGTAATGCTAAGTTATTGAAAACTATTAGTATCTCAAAAAAACTTAACATTTACACAGTCCAGTAAGGACGAAAGTTTCATTGTGATTAACGTCAATTACACACAGGTTATTTATTCTCGTCCAAGAACAAAGAACGCCTCGGGGCTTTCTAATTACTTCTAACGTCTACACAGTACACGCCTGTGGCAACTTTTTTTTTATAATTATGCTTCATCAGCTCTATGCTTGTAGTTTTAAAGGAGGAAATCGAACTGTGCTAAGTCGTTCACATTTATCTTTTTATCACATCGTTAACTTATTTAATGAAACTGTTCTTTACAGTTCAAGTGACAAGGCTGTAAAGGTCAGGGTGAATGACATCGTCGGCTTTTGTTGGCATTTGGCACTTGTATAGGGGCAAAACATGCAACAGGGAAATCTAGAACTATTAACTGATTAGAAACAGTTATTTACCGTTAGTTAAAATAATGAACTCCAGTACTAAGAAATTGTAATGTTAGTTACCAACATCGAGTCTTAACTGCAGTTTTTGAGTTTAATTATATTCATTACACGAACATTACTCTGTTTATGGGATTCATAGACAGCGTGGGCTAACGTTTCACCGGACTATTACATTCAATTTACATGTAATAAACAGAGTAGTTTTCCTTTATAAATAATAAAAATAAGGAAATCTTCATCAAATAAATAGAAAATTGAGAGAAAATCCTGGACATTTAAAATTATTTACACAGGACCCCAATTAATTCATTTATTCTCTACATCTACTTCACACAAAAATTTATTTGCAGTTCTATATATATCATGATAATACTATGTATCCGTAAACGTTATAAGGAAGTAACCCATTTTACTTAACAGGACCTCAATTAAGAAAATGGGTAGGACAGTCACCGACTTTACTACATTTAGTAAAGTGTTATTCGGGTCATAACGAAAATTGAATTACAGCTTTAGTTATAAATTAAAAAAACATGACGTATGTAGAAATAATGCATGCAAAGTTAAAATATTAACTTGTCGTTAAAAAAAATGTTTACCGAAATATCAGAATTTGGATGACCAACGAACGTAACATCGTAAACAGTTCATTAAATGGCAAACCTTGTGTTCAATATTAACAATCGATGTGTTAAATGTGTATATATTATTGTTTTAGTCATATTTCAAATACATATTATAAAATGATGACACGAATTTTGTATATAGTCATCCTCAGCCAAACACCTAAATATTTAAATTTGTAATATACTCCTATAGTCTATATATGCTAGTTCATGTAAAAGAAAAGACTTATAGGACAAGCAGGATTTATGGATTGTGTGTTAACCACAGAGTACATACAACTTAGTACATAACAAAATATGTGCAAGGATAAAAATTTATGAAAATAATTTTTTTTAAGTCAATAAAATGAGGTACAGCATGTTAAAAATGAGAACTTGTTAATTTCTATAAGGGCTATAACAGACAAATGTGGTTTATCAATGTTATATGTAACTGCAGTTTCAGATATTTTGTAAATCGTATGAAATATAGGGAATTCGTAATTAAAATCAATAATTGTTTGTAGATTAAAGCAACAAGGATACCTTTTAAATATCTAAGTGTAACGCGCAATAAAAGCTGGAATTAAATATTACAAAGTTTAATGAACTTGGTTTGTGTGTTAACTTTTTAAATGCTGTTTCAGGATATTAAATGGGCCCCAAAAGTAGGACAGAGCGCGGTGATCGACACTCCCTTTCAAAATAAAACCTGTTTCATTGCCGAATATTCCTTACGCATTTGCGTTTTAAGTTCGAGAAAGTAAAGAATTTTAGATAATTAAATTTTGAATAATACCTCTCCATAAAAAGTCAAACCAAAAAAAGAAAATCTAATAGAAATAGGTTAAAATTTATAAACTTCATTTAGAGAAATGGATTGGTGATGCAAATATTTCTACTAAGTATAACTCGTAGGCCACTCCTTTGTGGCCTTTTTGTCAGGATTTCCTCCCGAGTAATAGAGACTTTGTTGGTAGCGAGCACTTAGTGTAGTGCAGTAGTGATTACTGTCTTTCGATAAACAACTGGCCCACGTGGGCCCGCGATGAAAGCAATAAATCGAATCGGACCGAAAGCGTAGCCGTGCACAAATTACATAGGCACACATTAATCCGCTAACCTGCAATGGAACGGCACAAATCACTGGGTTCCTTATACTTCGATAATTAGAGTATCCTATTGTATAGCCAACGTCAATTAAAAACTTGCCTAACTTAGTTTAGTCTCTCGCAGTGTATTTATATAAATATAGGAGTTAAATAATAAAGATGAACTTAACACTTTAATCGTCATACATCAGTCTTCACAAACCAGCAATATTACAGAGAATAGTTTCTTGCTTTCAAAGGTACTCAGTTCAACCTTTATTAAATCTGATTATTTACTTTTTATTATTCTTTACTCGATATCATTTACAAATATTCATATAACTATATAAATAATATTGCTATTTTTTCGCTGGTTAAAAATAACTGATACCTAAAAAATGTCAATGACAGTCTACAACAGGTTTTAACCAGCAGTGAACTAATTACGGCACTAAGTAAAGACTTATCGCCCGACTATACAACTGATATCGATAATAGTAAGTTGCAATTTAGCTCAATGCCAAAACCGCGTCTAGAAGCAAAGGATATTAGTCATATCCGCTTACTTCCAGTCTCTATTTGTTGCTATTAATAATGTTTATGTAAAAAAAATCACTGTAGCTCTGAACGCGATTGAAATTTAAATAGCCGGGCGTAGACAACCTTGAACTAGAAGGAGGTTGATAGTTACATTTTTAATATTTATTTCATTATCTATCACCTGCTTGCTAACTTTTATTTATATACCTAATGTTCAAGTAACAATATCAACATTTCTTTAAACTAAACTGCCTATTAAATCATCCGAAAATAAGTTTTTGTTAACGCATATAGTAAAGTAATATGATGCTTATTTTGATATATTTAGAAAGCAAATTATAAATGATTATTACATATAGTAATAATTGGAAGTAATCAATCTTACTGTTATTAGGTAGACGATATTAATAAGAAAAAACCTTGTCAGATCTAAATGTAAAACGGAGTAAGCAAATCCTGTACGAGACCTTGCGATCAGCATCCCGCAGCTCTGTGATTAACTCAGACACGAGTCAACGACCCATGTCCAAAATGGCGGACACATTGTACAATCGTAATCGTTTTTTTTTAAAGCTGATTTGCGAAAGAGTTGCATTGTAATCCTCGAACAATTTGTAGATCGAGTAAACTCTACAAGGTTATCAAAAAATTTTATTAAATTTTCCATACATTAAACTTGATAATTTCGTCATATTGATACAATTCAGGTCTTTTATTTACCTATAAATAATACATTTAACTTGTAACCGTAATAATAGAAAAACAATTTTAATGGCATTCATGCTTGTAATTTTTTTTTTAATCAGTGTCTAAATATTACTTAATTTGGAGGTAAAATTTTTTCGAATCTGCCCTGTAAAGACAGCGTATCCGATCAGAGAATGGCCTTCGATTTATCGATTGGATCTGGTCTTCATAGAGTACGAAGACTAGTCATTCTCAAGGCCATCTATTGGAGCAGAGTAAACTCGCAGAAGCAATACACTGATACAACTGCTACGACTTAATTTTAATGTGAAAGAATGATGCTGTTTTTGTTATTGAAATACTGAAATAATTTTAGCGTTTTTGAAAGTAACGTGAACAAGTTATTTAAATAACTGCATAAAGAGCAATTCATTTTCCGTCAAAAACATTTTGCTGTTCAATTTTCACCGATGGAAATAATTCTGTATAATCAGTTGTTTTGACGACGTGTTTGTGAATAGCGTGCCTCAACGCAATTCCACAGATTCATTGATTCGTCTTGCCGGCTTTCTACGAAAAGGTATTGCTCTTAACTATAAAGACTTAATAAATGAAAATTTAAGTTCAATTGTTTTATAGAAATCATGCCAATAATATAATTTAATTACTTTACTCAGTGTCCTCCATGAGACCGCAAAAAAATAGAAGCCAGCTCATCTTATTGGCAATAATCATAATGATAAAGGTAATTTAATGTTTTAACATACTATAGTTAGGGTAAGATTGAAGTTACGTAAAAAGTAAGGTACATGTTATTCGTAATTGTTTAATAACTCGACAAAAGGTCACAAGCGGTTTTACTTTTAAAACAATTAATAACGTTGACGTCCCACAATTAGAAAATGAAGAACGAAAACGAGCGACGTGTTAAATAACTACGTAATATTAATTTCTCCATGGATAATGGATAATGGAAGAGAAACAGTGAAAGATCTTTAAATCATCAAAAACCAGTGACTGAATACCACAGTATACACTTACTGGTTTTTAATATATATATTGTATATAAAAGAAAGTTAAAAACCTTCAAAAAAAAGCTGAATTTATATTGTAGATGTATATCGATTGTTTATAGAGTTGTCATCATTTATATCAATAACAAGTCATAGACTAATTTCTCATATGCGAGAGTAAAATGTGATTTTTTTTTAAATAAAGTAGAAAATAAGATATTTTTTATGTTTCTAATTGTAATGTTGACTGAAAGCAAAATATATAGATTAAGTGTTGTTGAACAGGTACCGGGAAGGACAATTAAATTGAAAGACATTTAAGCCGCTTTCATCGTGATGTCTATCCAGGCTTTATGGGGAACCGGTTGAGGTGTTATTCTGCACGCAAGTAGCAATAGAGACATTAACAGTGAGCCTCCCTTTCTAATGGAAGTCCGCAGGAAGGATTTATGCTAATAAATGAAAGTAAAATGTTGATTTTGCGATTAGCGAACACTGATAGACTCAGTGGTAGCCGTGTTTATATTTCATGCTACGCTACATAAGTATTACTTTAACTTTCGACGCGATAGTATCTTAAAAAGTAGTATTGTACTCAATTTCGTTGGATGTGACAATGAAGCCTTACATGGTAGAACATTTAGTACGCTGGCACTCAAATGTATGACTACCGAAATACTAATACCATAATAGTGACAGTTTGTTAATAAGTGTGTAACTAGACGCAAAGTGGGTTCCAGCCAAATTTTCTGTTATTACATGGGCCTGGAATCTAACCAGTGACCTCCGTGTTTACAAAGTTTGTTCACAAAGATACACAGGCAATTTTATATTTTTATTATCTGATAGACATCCACTGCTGTACATGGCCTCCGCTAATAATGGGAGGATTTGGGCTGTTTCCCATCACCAGTTTAATAAAAGATTTGTATTTTAATTACACTCGTAAACAATACTTGTAACTTTATCACACTCATCTTTACTTAAAGATACCGCACAAGTAACTAATCTTAATATAATCTTTAATAGCTTAGAACGCAGTCGTTATGTTCTATATTTAGTGTATAGTGTTTAACGATTGAGGGAGCCGGGGAGGGTCGCGCCGGGGTTCGAACACGTGTCCCGTTCGCTTCCGCTGCCGTGTTTACGACGGGGAACATTTCGACGAACGTCGACCGACTTTGTTGTTCAGCAGCAGTTCCTCAATACATTGACAGAGAAATTTTGTACAGATTGTATAGGTACGATTGGTAACAGGTGTTTTTTTATGAAATTAAAAAAAATAGAATACACTTATTTGCAAATGCTTAAACCTATTAAAAAATGTCAATGTAAAATATATTTCGTTTAGAAACAATTTAAACTGTTCAGATATTTAAGGGTCCTTAAATATCTGAACGTCCCAATTAAACATTTTTGGAGGTTTATTTTTATATTTAGATCACTGCTGATGTTTTTTGCCGTGATACTATAGGTAACATATAAATGAAAAAAGATGGAAATATTAAAAATACTTAAAATGTAAAATGTGGCAAAATTTGGATTGAGAGGAGATGTTAAAAGATGACAAAAGATAAGGATATACAGAAAGAGTGAAAGATTACAAGAATAACAAATAAATTGAAAGACAGTACACTCTTACCCACAACACGAAGGAGAACGTTAAAAAAATATATATAAATGAAAAACCCAATTCAATCTTAATGACCATTTAAATAAATACACTAAAAGTATGAATACAGTATAATTTTGTTATTAACTTTAGAGACTTATGTCCAGTAGAGAACGTCCATCGGTTGAAATGATGACAATGATTTATTGTGAACTGTAATATTTAATTCAACCAACTAAATTCAGTACTAAGTCCCTTAATAAAACGAGTCAATAGATTGTCATTCTACAGGTTTATTAGCGGAATTTGATATTGACTATTTGTTAGCCGAGTAGTTATTTGTTTGATCACTTTGACATACATCTTTTATGGCATTGTAAAATGTATTCGTTTGTACATACTCTAAAGTAATTTAGTACTTAAGCAGTGCGAGTTTCAATTTCTAATTCATGTTTTTACATAATTTATTATTTGATCACGATCTCACCTACTTTTAAATGGTGATGTGGTAAGCGGTGATAAATATATTAACAGCCTGTTTCTCTGTTATATTTTAATAAGAATATCTGCCGTTTCATATTCTTACACGTCATTTCTACTATATATCCGTCAATGGAAAAATATGAATTTTTTGCACTACACTATTTCTACATATCAACCTAAACATGACAAGTGCTTATGTAATCGTTCATTGTTTAACTTAAGTATAAGGTTACGAAATAATCATGATTTAGTAGGATATAAATATTTGTAAATGTACGTGGGAAAAGTTACAAAAAAGCAATCCTCTTGCACAGTTGAATATCAGCAGTTCATAAATACCAAACACATACTTTAAACCTTTGTTGCGATTGTTCATTAATTTTTTTATCCATGTCATCAAGAGTGAATAAAATGCTAGAATACATACATTTTGCTCTCACGCTCCGTGGGAGCATAGATACATATGTCACAGTACGGTGATGCACAGAACTACAATGAACAATTAATTACTTATACTAATTCATAAATAATCTTTTCAAGTGAGAATTACTTTGTACAACCATTAAATAAAGGAAACGATGAATCTCAATTCAACAGTGGTCTGAATTTAAATACTCCTTATTTTATAGGTACGGGTGTATAGTGTACACCTGATGTGTATCAATGTATGTTTAAAAGAAGAAAACGCTTTCTTAATTGTAAACGATTTACTTATTAGAAAAGATTTAGAAAGAATATATCCATTTTTTGTAACTTTAAGGTTATCAGACAGAAATTCAAAACAAATTATTCCAGCCGAGAAAATCGATAAGCTTTAGCAGCAGACAATAATTACTGTCTGTTTTTATTTCGTGGAAAAACAATATTAGTATATCATTTAAAATATATAATTTATGTCATGATAACAGAACATATGATAGATATAACAAAGTCGATAACGTTGTTTGCAAAATGATAAAGCCGATAAGGTAGGATACAACAGAAAATTGTCGCATATACTAATAAAGAGGTAAGCTACCAATGTAAATACTTTGTTTCTCTACATTATTTACATATCAGCCAAATCGGAAATATCTAATGCAATATAACAGTTAATACGCAATTACATTGTACAATGAAGGATCCACAATATTTATAACAAAAGATCTACTTTTACAAAAGCTTGATGTTATGCAGACATCGACTACATTTTTCAATCGATTTTACCTTTGATATATATTTATTAGAATTTGTATATCTGTTCGTGAAATCAAATATTCTATATATACCCTATGTTATAAAAATATACATGTACAAACATTTTACACCAAGTCTAAGAACTGTTATAAAGGTTCCACTCTAGTAATTTCCATAAGCCAAACTCTAGTAATGTTTATTCTTATTTGTGCTTTCAACCGATTTGTTTTTTTAATATACTCAGACCGTACAAACTTATCACCAATCGTGATCAAGCACCATCTACTAATAGATCTTTAATCACAAATTTTGGTTCGAAATGACAAAACCAAATTTTAACAGATTTAATTCTCTCTTGTTCGTTTTAAAGTTTTGACATGGGATATAAACACAACTAAAAGTTTTAGGAACGGATATTCATAAATGTGATAATGGTATAAAAAAAATTACATTTATGTTATTTTAAAGGCAGTTATGTTTCATTTCATACCAAACTTTTGGTTCATCAAGCAAGAGCTCGGATTGCAAAAGTCCGAGGACCGGTGATAGAGGAATTGTTAGTGGAGTGGTTTACAAAAGCGATAAGCGGAAGTCAAACGGTACCGTCTATTCTAAGCGGTAATTAATGAGAAGAAATTAAACACCTTTTCACTTTTAATGAGAAATAAGAGAAAATGGTTATTTTTAGTTAACTGTTGTGGGCAAAACATTTTCGAATTAATCTTATAGTTAGTTTAGTTTATAATCATAATAGTCGTACGATATTGTTAACTAACGTTTCAATATGTATTCTTGTACACATTATAAACCTAAACAACTTTAATAATACATGTACATTAAATAAATATATATTTTCGACCACGTGTTATTAGCGATAATAATCCATGATTAAAAAAAAATTATGCTATGCATATTTGAGAGTTCAAGTTAATGAATTACACCTGACCCTGACAGTTCTTGACGGCCCATTGGTTCGTGGCGATTCAGGTCGATTTGCAAAGTCAATGCTATCGATCCTGAACAATACGTATATAATTACACATGAACACATTCGATGAGGTAATAGTCATTTTGAATTTTAACGATACATGGTTATTTCATCAAAAAGTTTTGAATGGGTGTGATATAATATTCAATATTACGATATTAAAAAATTACGTAAGTAATCTATAGAAAAACTAATGACTTCAAGTCATACTTAACAATTATAAATGTATCGTTAATCTGGAATAAGTGCTTAGACACAGTTTGGAGCGACGGCACCAAATTTATAGTTTCTACGAATAGAATCCGATTTGGATTGACAAATCAGTGCTCCCGCCTCCCACATGGGATTGGAGCGATCATTTCTCAAGGAGACGATCACCGCGACCCTCGGGCACGCAGTAACGATGCATTCATCGAACATATCTAAGCCTTTAATTAGATATTGCAGGCAACATAAAAGGCGATTCAAAGAGAGGCCCATTCAAACTCTACATAACGGTGGTAGATACCGCGGTCGGAATTGAGACCTATGAGAAATAGGCAGGTCTATTTATAATGTACACAGTTCCAGTGAAAACATTACTTAGCTATGGTAACATGAGCGATGTCCGTGGTAATGGATTGTAACTTAATAACGGTAGCTGTCAGGGAATAGAGGTAATGGATATACCTGTACTTGTTAAACGTCTATCTTAAAAAGTTCACAACTTATCCTAACAGGGACAGGTAAAAGGATTCAACTTCTATATACATTGCTATAATTAATATGTTATTCATATAAAAATAATGTGTTTAAAAAGTGCAATTATAATAAGTAAACCATCACAGATAATCAACACCTAAGAAAGTTAAGTAACATCATTAACTTCCAAATTTTCATGAATGACCTCGGCCTTTACCTACTAGGAAAGTGAATCAAGTCTAAAATACAAGAAGCTGGCCAAGTGCGGGTTGGTAAATGTCTCATGTCCTGAGAAGTTGTGATACTGGGAACAGGAACTCATGACATTTTTTATTCTAAACTGAATCCAAGCATCATTGAATATGAAGTACCGCCGCAGAATAGAATCGGTGATAGCAGTATGTGAGTGTGGCAGAACTTTGTATAATAAAATATGAAAGCTTAATTTTCTATTCAAGCTGTATCATTAATGTTGGAAAGACTGGCAGTCTCATGTTTGTGCCCCACGGGCCGATTTTTAACAAGAGAATAATAACACACATATTTCCATAAATCTAATTAGCCTCGATTGCAGCATCAGCGTCTGTACTCAGATCTCACTTTCAAATGCGAACCGCACAGATGTAAATGAGATAGAAACAAAAAAAAACTATAAAGTGTACGCGTGAAATAGTCATAAAAAAATATTTGCGCACACTTTCACGTGTCTAACGAGCGGCTGAAAACGAAAAAACAAATAGGAGAAATTTCAAAAGATCGTTATAGTACAGAGTAGAGTGAAATTTTTTCAAACAAATTTGTACCTGTTTCGAATGTTGTTATGTTATAAAAATAATTTTTTATATGGAATTTTTTAACAGAAATTATTAAAAGTACAAAATCGATCACTTTTGTCCCATAAAGGTAACTTATAATTTTAAGGTTAACTCCAAATAAAACAATTCGTTAAAATGGATCTCGTATGTAAATAGCTGTGGATATGCGGAACAAACAAAAATACGTTTTGCACTGAATGCAATACTTGCACGTAATAATACAGAAGTAAACAGTAATTTTCTAGAAAAGTCTAGGAACAATCATAGAGCGATATAAAACTGTTTTTTGAACACTAGCCTATTTGGACGCATAGGATAGTCGGAACTACAAAATCATGTTCAAATGACTAAGGAATAGGAATAAGAAAACAAGCAAACGATTTGAATGTTTTTTTTTTAATATTATAATGCTGGTCACTAATGTGATTGCGCACATAAACACGTAAAAATTTGAGGGAGTACATTGGAAGATTCTGCGGCGACTCTTAATATAGACTGAACATGAATAAGGATTTTGTGAGTGTGAGTGGAAATTCCTTCTTGATTCCTCCCCAAAAGTCAAGCAAAAAAAAATCATAAATGACTAACACAAATACAATTTGTAGGCAAATAAGCTGTGACTCTTATTTTGCTGGTAAGGTAACAAAGCTAGTATTAGCAGAATGAGTTGTCAGTGAGCAGGATAGACGGCTATATTAAGTAGCTTCCCGATACACGCTATATGCCCATCGGTCTCGAAGCATTGCGTGCCCACCCATCGCCCAAGGCTTTAGGCGATTTGTCATCCCATTCCTTATTGCATTGGACAGTTGAATGTTAGTTTAATGCAAAAATCTTGCGTATTGTCACTATCGCATCTTTTAACTGATATATACCTGTGGGACACCCACAAACTTTATGGTTATAAAGCACGAATAATTTAACTTCTTTATTATAAAATTTCAGACATGTGTAAGTATATATTGAAGCTTCTTAATTCTTTGAAGACGTAATTTGTTACACAAATTTTATAAATCGTAATTGAATTGAAAGCAAAGTTTAACTGGTCGGTCTATTACAATAGATACAGTACTAATTACATATTCCACTTTTTTTGTTTAAAGGAAAACACCAGATACAATGGTATTTACCATTCTTAACAACAATGAATATTTCTTGAAGTAATATTTGTGCAAAATTTGTTAATAAATAAAAATTTACAATAACATACCATTTCACAAAATATATATTTTATTAGTCACGATAATGCAATGAGGTAGAAAGTAAATAGGTGAAATGTTGCCGTAAAACTTCCACGAAAACAATAGCGAGCATAACAAAATTTCAATTGCTCAATGAAATTGCGCCCGCCGGTCAAATGGTGTTTTATGATCGCGGAACTTATAATTTTACTGAATTTTCAAGTATTTTCATTCAAATAACACAATGAAGAACGATCGTACTCAGTCCATGGCGGCACTTTACCGGCCTTTCTCGGCTTTATTAAATAATCAATTGAATCATATTGTATACCTCGAGGCTATACGGAATTGCCTGCAATCGACAGATATCCACACTGATCGATGTAACCCGGTGACAGCGCATAGTGCAGAGCATACTCATTATCCAATTTGTATCGGTAGGTTGCTTTGATTGAAGCACGGTGCGCTTGTTATTGAATAAGCAGTTTGGTTAAGCAGCGACTCGATCAGAGCAAACCGTTGCGGGACTTTATTCACCACGATTTCGAAAATAATATGGAAGAACTTTACTTATAAGCAGTTAATAACAATAGAAACTGATAAAGTTGAACAATAGTTGAAATACAATAGAAATGAAATTGAAATGCCTTCAACACCCGCGTAATTGACTTTTTTCTTACGGTACAGAGATATTCTTCTTTTATACAGAGATTTTCTCAAACTAGCCCTCAATTTCCTTTTAATCTTTCTAATATTCCTTAGAGCGATCATTTATTCTTTCAGTTTACTTTTCCTATTATTTTCTTTGGTCAATCATCGGACGTTAAATATACACGTTTAATGATTTATGTGCAGTGATTCATTTATCTTGTCGTCAGCTCCAAGAAGAGTATTCCATTTGCGAGTAAATTTTGCAAACTTCAAAAACGCAGCATGAACTTAGAAGCTGTCTATTTGTATCATCAAAGAAGAAGCTAACAAACTCCGGCATATCGTAAAAATGATATTTTGCTGAAGTTTCGTTTGGTCATGTTTTAGTTATTTTTTTATAAATTATAATTTAATGTTAAGTATTCGTTTACATCTTAATATTTTTCATAAACATTTCGACATGCAACAAATTATTGGCAACAGGAAAACAAATGGATAACCATTAGTAAGAGACAGGAAACGAGAATAAAGTGTCTGGGCAAAACAGGGAAACTATTAAGTTGTCGCTGCTCGCGCTATCAACTGTAACGCAGGCAAGACGGATTTACGAGTAAATGCACACGAATTGAAACGAATGCACCAAAATAGAAGACACCGTCACATTGTGCGCCTCTGTTTGGTTTTTTTATAGATCAGGTGGCACTAATTGGAAGACATATAAAAGACGGACAATGGTAACATATTCGGATAATTTAAAACGCAAATTTTTTTTACGGACATGATTAACAAACATTGTATTTTAATTTCTTAGACGCGCAATTTGGAAATAGTTCAACGTGTCTAACAACGTAAAGTACTGTGAAAGGACCAAATCATGAGCTACAATACAATCTGCTGCACCCGTTCTTGAAATATCATTAAAAAACCTGGCGAAATTGTTTTAAGAGATTTTATAGCATTTATCGCTTTTAGGCTTATTGTTATTTATAAGATGTACATTGTACCGTCACCAGTAAAGAAACAATTTTATTATTTATTAATCGACTGTTAGAAGATGTTATTTTTTTAATATTGCAGTTTAATACTTGGTAACGATAGCATTTTATTACGTAATACTTCGGTGGTGATTTTTTTCGAAACCACCATTGCAAGCAACCAAAATCCTCTCTTCTCCATAATGTTCGTTAACGATCATTTCACGTGTAATTTAAGACTTTGAAACGACGATCAATTTTCTAAATTTATTATCGGAGGGTCAAACAGCAAAATAACTATCCAATTTATTGCTCTAAATAACGCCAATTACGACATTGTACATTTTAAATTTCTTTGAGAGTTATATAGTTCTGTGATATATCGACGTAAAACATTCAAAATGTTTTTAAAATTATAAAAAATTTCAGTAAATAATTGTAACAGCAAATTAAACTTGATTTTAAGAGTACAATAATATTATAAAGACATTTGAATTGATTAAATAAAGAAATAGATGATACTCTCATATAGTAAATAAAATTTGTGGCAAGCAAAGGTTAGATTAAGGTTAGATAACACTTAGATTTGATATATATAATTTGCCCATACACGAGCACAATACACCACAAATTGTCAATACGCCCATCAATCGAGAGGCTTGCACAATGCATTGCGTGCAAGATAAAATATTTATATGAGCAGAGCAGCAACAGACGGCCGTGATTATGGCGGCTGCGGGTGATTCGAAGGATGCCTTCAAAAACCGAACAATTTGCATCATTGTGACAATTATTTAAAAATACATTCATACATTTTGTTATTCATTGAAACTAGCGAGACATTCACCTGTTACTAAATGATACCCCCTAAAACAACCTGACACCAGTTAGGATAATATACACAGTTGTACAAAGCGCTCCTCGTCTTGAGATATAAGGTGCTAAGTCTCATTACTTATTACCCAGTAATTTTACTAATTACAACGCCCTTAAAACCGGAACACAGTAATGTTTGCACAGCACGGTTTGACGGTAGAAATAGGAACTACAGTGTTACAACCCAGACAGACGCCGGCAAGACACTTCAGTTAATATCTACATGGAGATGAAGTCTAGATTCTGAAAGTTCAGGCGACTTAGGTTTTTAAATTAAAGTACAAAATTTTTTCTTTATTTTCTTCGCGGAAATAAGGATATGTTAAACTGAAGCTTACCGGGAATACAGATATCTCATTCGTAAACTTGATCAATGGCTGTTGATTATTTACAAACGTCTACGAGCCGGTAACTATAGTTATATTTGGATATGATAAAGAGGTTATCGCGTACATTAACCTTGACAAGTAGTATTCTGTAATAAAAAATTAAGGAACCCGAAAAACTTGATTTCAAGTAAACGAAGCTCTCACCGTTTTATGACATAATACTAGAAATTTTACAGTAAATTTAGTAGCAATAGAGAAAACACATTTGAGTATGGAAGTTAATATATAAATATTGTTTTTAAAGTACCTTGTGGAATTTATTTTTTGAGCTAGGTAATAAACACGCACTGAAATGCAGTGGTCATAAACACTATAATAATAAAGTTAGATACTTCGGGGTCGAGACGGGTCATGGGCATTCAGACGGGATGGACTTTAACGACATGTTGGTAGGAATGGTGTCACCATGTAGTTATTTATCAAGAGCGATTTGCCACATTTTGGTGTTCGTGTTAAAAACGATTAAAATTTATTAATATTTTAACATTTGAGAATTGGTGCAAATCAAAATTCATTATTATTCGACGGACTAAAATTTTTCTTTACTTCGATTTGTTATTTAACGTCAGTATAATCTACGAGTCTTATCATTTATCAACGGTTGACATAACAGCTAAGTTTGCCCCGTATGCCTAGTAAGTACACAGCACAAACAAGGCTGTCCAAGAAAGAAATCGTCGCCGGTGACCAGCGCCGACAAAAACTGACCTGGTCCGGATATCAAGCGACTGCAACGCATAACGGTAACCTTAGATTATATTTGTAAAGATAGCACTTTCTTCGGGCACAGCACTTACCACTACCGACACATTTGTGGTTTCTCCCAACTCTGTAAGTTCAGACAAAGTGCAACTCAGCTATAATATCACATGTAGAGCTTAAACACAATATTATTTATTTAGATTAAAATTTCTGTCTATTATTTGTACTGGTAGAAGATCCCAATACCGTCTATGTAGGTGTACTTCCGCAGTTCATATTTCTAACGCTACACAGTGTAGTGTCCCAAATGATTTGAAGGGTGTTATAGTTAGTACAATTACTTTTTTTTTTAACGCGGGGTAATCCTTTTTCGGACGTTCCGCCGGTGCCCCGGTTGGGACCGGAGAGGTGTGTGGGACTCGGCCTGGGCAACCCCTACCCACTAAACCTACCACGAAAGCCATCAGCTGTTATGAATGGGATGCCCCAGATCTGTCAGCGACAGGGTAGTAAAATTACTGGTGTAACAATACTTAATACATACCTTTAAAGCCGACGACCACAACTTGGTTTAGTGTTTATCATATTTATTACCATATTGTTTTGGGCAGCGGATGTCGCCTACCATTAGGTGAACATTATTCTCGTGTAGTCTTCTCTTCGTGGTATTAATAAACAATACTTTATTATATTTACTGGTATTAACTTAAAAAAAATATTTTAAAAGTTTTACCAAATCGCTTATAGACAACAGATTTAGGACACTGCTAATTAGTCTTGTTTCTTCCGGTGCTCTAATAACTATTCGTATCTTTAATAAGTCTTGTATAAGTGTACTGTCCAGCAGTGTACATTTATCGAATGATGATGAAGTATCCTACTGGTTAAAATCTTTTAAACAAGAGAGTATAATAAATGTATATAGAACCGCGAACAGAAACAGAGCGTGTTGGGTGCGGAAGTGTAATTTTGAACATGACCGGAACAACAATGCAATTATTTATTTTTAAACTATTACAACAGTATTATTAAAGCTTCAATGTCATTATTTGTAAAATTAAAACAGAAATAAAGATAGTGAGTTCGGGAAGTTGTTATAGCAATAAAACCCAAATTGCTACGTAAGAGTAAATTAACTAATTAATATGCATATATTGTGCAACTATGATCCAACGATTTTAATGTCTATGGTTGTAAACTTAAAAACTATATATAAAATTTTAGGTTACGTTTAACATTGCTTTAACACAATTAAGTAGCAAATCGTTATTATCTATTTTAATACCATTAGAAATTGTTAGTAATTTCCTGTTTCTTAATTGCAGTTCATTTACCGGTAAACTATTTAAAACATAAGTTTCGTTTCCGGTTTCTTAGTGAATAGAGAGCGGGTCAATGCAAATCAAATGTACTTAAACATGATCATTGAAATAGATGGACGTCCACTGCTGCTACATAGGTCTTTTAACATCTTGAAGTGATAATTTTTTTTTATTGGACGAAGCGATGAGACGAGCGAGACGTTCGCCTGATGGTAAGTGATACCCTTAGCCATAACAACGCGGACATAATTAAAGTGGTACTGGCACCACATTGCGCTCGTCGCTTTGAGACGTAAAATTTTAAGACTTGATAGCCCAGTAATTTCACTAGCTTACAGAGCACCCTTCAAACCGGAACACAGTAAAGTTTATACATCTACCTAGACGTTCTACGTCAGCACAGACCTACAACCAATGAGAAATTACAATTATTACTATGCGCATAGTTTTGTTGTTTATTTTCTTTTAAAACAGCATTACGTTCTTTTAGAACTGCAAAGTTTACAATTAAGTTACAATCAAAAGATCTTTTTAAAACCTGAAACGCTGGAAAAGAATTAGATCAAATTTTCAGACTAATAGTCTACTAGAAACAGCATAATTAACATTTCTGTGAAATCATTAAAAACAAAAACTGTTGTCTAAAACATGAAGACTTTTACGCTCTGTTTACAAACGGACATATGAATGAAAGTTGATATCTGCAAGGTTTTATTTTAGTTGAAAGAATGCAATAAATTATTCAACGTTATAAAACTTTCTGTAGTCCAAAATAATCGTTAATACGTACGCGAAATAACTGAATTTTAGACGTTGTGGTAGTTTTAGTATCTCTGGTCAGTATAGTCAGTAGTCTTTTTAATCATATGTCATGAATAGTAAAAATCTAAAGCGACTATTGTTTCAGTTCTGTATCCAAGCGGTACTTTACCACTTTAACGAACATATAAATACCACCCGCGGTTCACTCGCTATGAAACTATTAAGATTGTAATCTTAATTAATTAATTTTTTATTACAAAGATATGGTTTCCCTAGGACGCCTTAAATCCTTTGCTAGTTTGAATGTTACAAATTTAAATGTTGATAGTATCGAATATTACTTTTGATACTATATATAGAATGACATAAACAGGATTCTGAATAAAAGGGATGTGTTTGTTAATGAACCGCACACAAAACACACTCGTAAAACAATGTTCAATTTAAACAAAAATTTTAGATAACTTATTAATAACAAAAGAATCTTTATGATTAGATGACAAACAACTGGCTTTGTATATGTAAATATAAGAGTCCTTTCGAAGTGTCATTACGACAAAATTAATTACGAGAAATTTGTATTTACAAATACTCTTCAGACAACTTAGATAAACTAAATTGAACATAATAAATATTTTTTAAACAGAGTTAATAAATTCATAGCTTCAATCGAATTGTATAGTAGTATTGATACAGGATACGAAGAGCAAACCAGTTGACAAAAAGCTAATAGTATACGGCGGCTTTCTACAAAGACTATTATCCTTTCTATGAGAAGTATCTTATAATTTATGGATTTTTATCGGCCATTCAAACACGTGAAGCTATAGAAGAAAATTATAAAATTCAACCAGACAACTTTAAATTGTACGAATTAAATCAATTTGTTTGACGAACTCTTTTATTTTATTTTTTTCAACTTTTGTATTATGTACAAAAATAAGTAATAAATGTAGGCAACACTTAACATACAATGACCTTTTGGTTACTTTATAAATAGTTTATATTTTAAAAATAGCTTTGTTTTACTTTAAGTCAATGTTGTGGTTTAGTGTTACATCGCGATAAAGATTTTGCAGTAAACGTTGCTTGAACCCGATTGTAGGTAAATTCTCTAAACATTCACGATAATATTTTTACGGTTTAAAAGCGGCTTGCATGATGAATTTTACATTGTAATTGGTGTTGTTAAACTGGCGTTTCACTTAATAACACTCGAAAGAAGCGTTTGATGCCACTGGCATCTAGGCTGCGGCAGGCGTTCCACTTATAAACCAATTCATTAAAAAAAGGCCACGAAGCTGCAATGATTTGTAAAGTAACATTCTTGCGATGAAAATATCACATGGTTTACTATATAGTATAATAAATATAAATTATACTTAGAAATGTCGCACGTCTCCGATATCGGATCCGCCTGCGAGTCCTAGTTGTAAGTCAATAAGACTAACAGCATAAATAATCACTTACTCAAAATGTCACTTCATGTCATCAATTACGGTATAAACATAATACTTACTAAACAGTAATAACATATATTTATTAAGTCATACATTGGAAAAAAGTTAAATTGGCAATTTCCTTGCGTCTGATAAGAAAATTATATTCAAAGACTACCTTATAAATGAAAATAGAAATTATATATGCATTTTTATATAACATTATTAAAAAATAATGAACACTCACCTAATACTCCGTATCATCACGTTAAAACGTAGAATGAACACTTGAAAGGACGGTTTCAATGATGATCTTGCTCACACAAATTTTTAATTGAATTTCCAAAAATATGTTACTCTCTGTTATTAAAGTACTTTGTACTCATACTTTTAATTTAATTGAAGTGCACTTTTTATATCACTTGTAAATAGTTCGATAGTTCGTCTGTGGAACGAAGATTGTGTTCTTTCGGTATATGACTTCAGTTTATAAGAAAACATGCAAAAAGGATGTCAATAAAAACGTGTGAAACAAATGCTCTCCGTATTTAATAACGGAAACGAGAAACTAGCTAAAACAATAGAAATATTACTAATGTGTAGTATGCGGATGAGATTATATACATCAAAACTAGAGTTTAAGATGAATATACAAACAATATGAATACAGAATATTAACAAAATCTTAAATAAGATTTGGTTGGAGGAAGTTTTTTCAAACACACATGGCTACCACCTCCACCATCTACAGTCCCTTTATCACTTAACCCCGTATTAAATTGAGGGCAAATGTTAAGCCTAAAAAACAATAAGGCAAAATATTTAATATACAATTAAATAAAACTAAAACTATAGATCATTATTTACAAGCTAACCTCGAGAAGGAACGTTACAACATGCTATTAGCGATCGTACGATTTTTAGCACGCGTGATTCACGAAAGCTGCTACATAAGTGGTTATTTTAATTAACGTCTGGGCAGCTGGTCCACGGCATTGTTACTGTTAAGTTCTTAACTTTAATCATGCATAAAATGAATCATTTCTCATCATCACCCGACCATTTTGTCAGCATCAATTGTCGCTTTCTTTCATTCAAAATATAAATTTACATGAATCGAGAAACATTCTCAACTATCAAGAATATCATTAAAAAAAAACTAAGTTTATCCTGGTAAACAAATTAATGGAATTGAATTGAGCAATTTCAGAGACGATTGCGATTTTCAGTTAGATAAGAGAATTCAAGCCAGCGAGCAAAAAATACAGCGATGAATTCACGTTTGAGAAGCCAAACGGAGCGTGCAACAAGTGGCAAGAAAATGGACAAATTCACGAAAGTAACTTAACGAGAGCACCGGGTAAGTCGAGAACGATCACATTCATTTATATGTACACGTTAATAGCATTATAACAAACAATACAGATAATAGATAACTTAATCATTGATTATTAGAAGCTAAGTATGCGCAGGATTCGATTGACCTCGAAATTGAAAGTCTAGCTCAAGCCGCATTGATATTGTACGATAGGGTCAAGGCAAATCAGTGCAGCATTTGGGTCTATGCACTACTTTTTTTATATCTCAAATATAATCATTATGTGGTCATAACCTACAAATGACAAAGCTGCGGTGACGTCAAAAAATTAAGGCCAGGCAGTGTTACATGCAGATCGTACGTACACAAGAAAGGCGCCCGCATAAAAGACACAGGACAACCAAGAACGAACAAACCGCACGCGCAAACTGGTTTCCGTGGACTATTATTATTAAGGGCTCGTGCCAATATACGGAGTACCATGCACCAACAGTTAGCAAAGCCCCACAACACCATTCGAAAGAAACCTTAATTTCAAATATATATACCGAAAAGACACAAAATGCAACGCCAAAACAAATATTCACCACACGGTCACTTTGATTACACGTTCGGTTGTCTGTTGCAGTTAATCCATGCACACATCAGCACATCCATATAATAAGGCACTATGTTAATAATGTAAAAAATAATAGTTTTCAATATTTAAATTAAATTCACGAATTGAGCGTAACGGACTGTCTGCACGAGTCGGCCATGCACAACGCCGGCGACTCGCAAACTGTTCCGTTTCATTTCGAACTGAGCATCAACGGCCACGCGGGCGCCCTGCCTCTTCGCTCTCCCTCGCTCAGAGTAACACGAGTGCCGCGGGAGTGAGACGGGTGTAACTCACGCGTTGTTGATGTCTTATCGAAGGATAAAAACTTACAGCAACGTGAATAGTTACAAAGCATCAGCTTAAAAGGAATGATAACTTATTTGTGCAGTTTGTACGATTTTTACTGATTCCGTTCAAAAGTTTTACGATTGTTGCTTCATAATTTTTTTCACTAAGTGGGACAACAAAAGGTTTTGCTAGTGGTAAGTAATAAACTACTTAATAAATATTACATCACATAGCGCTAGTTATTTTGGCACAAGAGATCACATCTCTTTACCCTAGTAATTTCCCTAGCTACAGCACCCCTTAAACTAGAATACAGTAATGCACACTAACATTTGGCGAGAGAAATAGAAGCGGTGACACCTACCTACATGGTCACTAGCAATAGAGACCTACCTACTATCAGAAACGATTACATACAAATAAAAATTTTAAATTATGACAGAAAAGGTAGTTAAAGTAAAATTTGTCCAAAGACCAAAACTACTACACACAATACAACAATAGATATAACGTCAATGGCCCGCAACCTTTTGTCATGAAAAAAATCCTTCGACAGTCACCATGATGAAATCTTAGGTTTTAACAAATATCATTGTTGAGCTATAACACCTTTCTGACAGAACTATAGAACTTTATTATTTATTGTCTGATGACCGTGAGTTATTATAAGCTTATTAATAATGCACAATTGATTTTTAACTATTTTAATACTACTAGACCAGGGTTTCCCAAGGTGAAGCGTAAGACCCCCGGCAATTCTGTCATTATAAGAGGCAATCTGACACTTTAAAAAAATATGTAACATTCTTGCATTTTTTAGTTTTTATTTTATATTCGGAAGCACTGGATAAAAAGTTAAGGCCCGTGGAATAAAAACTGATTTTGCTCCAAAATGAGACATGGGACCAAGGAGATTCGAAAACACTGTATTTAACTACAAAAATCAAAAACCTCAAGAGATGAAAGGTGAACTAAAAACTAAAAACTAACCAAGAAATATTACAAATTTATTATACACAGAGTTATAATATATTGTACTTAAGCAAATTACGTGTTGCAACTAGTTAATGTACTTACTCGCAAAAGGTTTCACAACACGCCCTCATACAATTAACGCCTGCCCATCCAAGACTTAACTGACTGACCTAAATTTGATGGCAATCTAAAAAGATCTCATGTAGACCATATCGTGAATAACTCACGGCACCTACTTGGAACTGGTCATCACGCATAAACCTTTTACATATATAAAAACATAATGTTCAGTATAATCGTTAGTTGAACAGTACTAAGAGAATTATGTCTAAAAATTATCATAGTACTACACCACATTTAATTGGTGGTATTGTCAGTTTATTGGTGGTACCTCTTTCATCACCGTTTAGGTAGGAACCATCGTCAACTCATGTTTGTGCTGTCAAACGGTAGTGTGCAAAGACTACTGTGTTCCAGTTTGAAAAGCAATATAGCTAGTGGAATTACTGGGTAGCGAAACAATGAGTATCAAAGCGAAGAATGCAATGTAGTGTTGTCTGTACATTTTAACCAGCACCATGTTTTGGGCAGGTGTTATCACGTACAATTAAGTGAATGTGTCGTCGCTTATTTATTTAAAAAATAGTATTAGTTTTATTTTAATCCTAGACTAAATTTTTTTGTCTATATGATGCCGATCCGGTGCATTTAAGTTACCAAAAACAAGTTTCTGTATTGTCTTAAATTCACAACTCATTGCCACTTACTGAACAAGTTTTTGTAAAGACAGTATTGTTTTTTAAATAATGTCGAAGAGCAAACAGAAGCAGTCCCGCATGACTGAACGTTAGACAATTAGAGGAAAGTGATAAAATCAAACAGTGGGCGCTGAATTACACAATGACCACCCTTTTGTTTTATTTATCGCGCATTTAACGGCATCTTACGAAATTTCAAAAGGCATTACAAAAACTTAAGTGGAAATACAATTTGCAAAATTTATAAAACACAGTCGCATTAAACTTTTTCATACGCGCAAAGAAAAAATGAAATAATGAGTAATTCCGGCATTGACGTCGCTAACGCACAATTGTTCCGAGAAGCGCTGCCGGTGGAAATGTGAGTGAATGTTGGATTATTGTAATTGGTAATATACAGATGTGTATGCACTTTCACCAACAACGTGATAGATGTAGGAAGCTAAAATGAAAGAGACAACGTCATGTATATGTTATTGGCATTATAGAAATAAAACTGTATAAACAGTTTAAATTAATGTAAGAGTAGTATGTACTTAAACTTTATAAGAAACACGACCAAAAGTTTTTTTTAAATACGTATCTTTGATAAGAGAATTTATGGCTATATTAATAAGACTTTAAATAGAGTACAAAAGAGAGAGTTTGTTTTTTTTTTTTTATTCAAAACTTTTAACAAAATTTGATACTATTTAAAGGTAAATAGACACGACAAGCAGGATGTTCTTGTGGTAAGTAACACACGGACCCATTATAATGAGGTGCTAGCTATGTTTACACACCGCAACATTCCTCTCAAACGCTCTGAGAAGTATGGTGTAAAGTCATGTAACTCTGGTAATTTTACTAGCTACAGACCGCTTCAAAACAAAACAAAATATTGACAGGAAAAGTCTTGGATACATAGATTTCTAAAAAAGATCTACTTTTTGAATAATTTTGTTATAGCTCTATTACATGTATTATCTATTACCAACAAAATATCACCGCAAATCGCCGCTGCTCCTTTTGCAGCCGACAAATAGTAATGTGCAAACATTACTGTGTTCCGGTTTGAAAGGTGCTGTATGCAGATGAAATTACTGGGGTAACGAAACTTAACATCTTAGAAACGAGACGACCGCAATGTGGTGCTCTTTATACCATGTTAACTAGCGCATTCTTTATCATCTTTAGTGGATTAAAGATTAGATGATCTTATTAGATCAAAGAAATTTATATATTAATTGAACTAGGTATTTGAGTCCTGTACAAGGACAAGTTATGTGTATTTTTTTTTACAGGAGACCAATGTATGTCCAGCGAAAAACGTCAATTGAAATGATAATGAAAATATAATTAAAATTATATAAAAACATATTAATATAGCACTTTAACTATTGACGGCAGACAAGCGGGTGACATTCAAGGAGATGAGCTTTCTAAGTAATGCGAGCAGACAAAAGATCGATACCTTCAGACAAATCTGGATCGCGACACACAATGGCGTGGACTTATTTACGAAAGATGTTACAAACTTTCACTTGGCCCTACGAACCGTAACCATTAGGGGCATTTCTCTTTTTAACTTAAACCAAATTGTGGGTCGCTAGTACCGCTTGAGGGAAGCCGTTCAGAAGAAAATTTCATGTAATTACACTGACTCTTACAATTACACGCAACATTACATTGATAATGAAGCAACATAAATTATACCTAACCACTTTATAGAATAAGCATTGATATATACAATTTTAGACTATGAAGATCACACGATAAATGTTAATCAACTCTAAAAGTTATGTAGTAAAAATACTGTTTTAACAATTAAATGATTAGACATATTTACTTATGAGCAAGGTTAATGATGGTGAAGCATAATAATAAGACAATAGTCTAAAAGTGTTTTTATTATTATTTTATATTTTAATATTAACTATCACTTCTTTCATTATTTCTATTACTCAAAGCGAGATTAATTACATCATTTGCTATTGACTTTCTAATAAATGTAAGTACCGTACGAAAACTTAGTAATTCTTCATAAAGTATTCAATTAATACATGTATGCATCAGTACATTGGAAGACATTATCAATTACTATTACATAAATATACTTACGTAAAAACGTATAATAATCAATGGATAAATGATAAATACGTCAGCAAAAGAGAAAATCAAAATCGCAAAACCGATAGCAAATGATTGATATCAAGTAATTCACGTAATAAATTTCATTAGCGCGGGGCAAGTTCGTTTCCATCAGTCAACGAGAACCGAGGCAGAGATAAATAGTTAACTATTCGTACGAGGCACGAGGATCAATAGGCGCTTGACTTCCAACACCTTTCACCTTTAACTGGTAAAATTTATTTGTAGGCATTATATGCTAAATTATAAAAAAAACTATGTAAGAACAGAAATTAACAAAAATTGTACAGTAGTATAGTCTTTACTTGTAACGACGTCATGTTTGATATAATTTGCAAATAACCTAAACATTTAATATCCCCAACAAAATGTACAAGACAACGATTGAATTGAATTAATATAAGAGGACGTTTTCTGACGATGAAATGTAGCTTACATGTTGTATTGAAATAAACAATACGTAACTGTAGAGCTTTGAATAAAAAAAAAACCACTTCCGTAAAAACAGTTTACCAATACTCGGAGTTGATAGGGATCCGACGAAAGCTCATTGTGTTTATAAAACAAAACAGAATGTTATGTAAGTAAATGGGGTGGACTGAATTAACGCTGATTAAGTAATCTCAAAATCTATTCATTATGAGATCACTGAGTGATATTTTACGTAACCTTAATAGGATATGCATTCTGATATCAAACAATATCAGATTAAACGTTTAAAAGGTTCGTGTGATAACGGATTTATAAACTCTTAGGTAACGTTTAGATAATAGTTTAAACGCATTATCGATTTTATTCTAATTATTATAAGTTATTATATGATATTATATAAGTGATCATCAAGATTTTTGGAATAGGCCTATATTCAGCAATAGACGTTTATTGGCTGATCGATTGATTTATTACATAAGCATGGGTTTGTCAGAATTATACTAAAAATTTAGTTTCTAATATTAATGTTACAAATATTAAGATTTATAATAATAGTAACTTGAAGACAGTACAATGAAATTATATAGGACAGATAAATGTTCATTTTTACAAAATAAAAAGAATATATACTTCCTGAAATTTAATGTTAATTTGTATGTTATACTTAAAAAGTATAATATGAATGTTTGGTAACAAGTTTCTGTTGAATTGGTACGGCCAGTGATAACGGTGATTATAGTGCGTTAGTTGAGGCAACTATCCTTCCTAGCGAAACGGGCGTTATCTGTTCATTTGTATCGAGTTACAATTACTCCACGCTTCCCGGTTTCTGACGCGTTGCGTGCACTTCCGTGCGGTGTGCGGCGCCGCTGGATGCATCCACAGTCCACAACAACCTATACGAATACTTTCTAATCAACTTTTTATAATATTATATCAAACTAGATATAACTACTGCGAAAGGTATTATACTAAAATAGGTTGCTAGAAAAACAATAGTTACAAAACATCAAACGAAACAACGGACAATGGTATGTCTCATAAATTCATTTCCGTGATACACGAGCGCATCTTATTGCTGTTGCAAGACCGCCAACGCCACCCGCCCACGAAACCCCACGTACTTACTTGCACGGGCATAGAACTACGAACCCCAAAAAGCAGATATTTTGAGCACGTTTTACCTGATGCCCCGTATCCTGTTACTGAATTAGACGACAGGTCGGCGAAGTAGCGGACGCAATAAGAAATGACTATTCCAAGAATTTTGAGAAGTGACGATTTGTTTGTTTTAAGTTTAAAATGTCACTTTTAACTTAGACTACAATCATATTTAATCAAAGAAAATATTGGTTTAAATAAAAAGTCGATCGTAAACTTAATTTATCATAGAATGAATAAACACTTAATAACTTATTGTGGACTTCAAAATAATGAAACCCTTGATGACTCACGACATACATAGTCAAAACAATCTAAAAACAATAATTTAGCACTACGCTTTCAACAGCTAAGTGTAACTATAACAAAAGGTTGTAGGTAATGTGAAAAACAATAGAATTGTGTAAAACGTCAAAAAGCTTGCTTAAGCAATGTACCTTTGTAAGACTATGATTTCTTAATAATCGTTGTGTGTAACTTTAGTTTAAGCAGACATTTAAAGAAATTTTATTTTAACCATTTAAAACTGATTTAACCTACTACAGGTATCCAGATAATTAACAAATGATGTAAAATAATAAATTCTTAAAAACCAATAAAGAACTTCGTTTTACAAAGACAAGATTCATTAGACTGTGGAAGAGCGACATAGTATGATAAATGATCAATCAATTGACATAAATCTATAAGCTGGTAATAACACGATTGAACATATGAGACATTACAAAAGAAAAAATAGTACGGAGCGTAAATAATTAACTTAACTTAGTTTTTTTATAATCAGATTATGATTATCACATTTTAATTGAAGACGTTAAGTAACGCTGTGAGAACTCGGTCATAATTAATTTTAAGCTCTAGTACATAGTTACTTAAGGCTTTTAATTAGATTGGAGGTTAGTAAAGTACACTTTCAGCGGAGAACTAATACAGGATGATCATAAACACGATGATAACAATGTTAAAGTTCCAAAGTTCTAACTTCTTAAGGAAGCAGATTTGATGAGTTTGACTTAACGAAAAAATTTTTAATAAGAATCTTTTAAAACTTACGAATAGGTTGAATATACTCAGAGTTTTGTCAATTTGATGTATGAAAAAATCAAAATGAATTAAAATTTGTACAACATTATGTTAATGCAAACATTATTTTAATGCAAAAGATATAATCTAGGTAATAAGAATTTCTCTTAATTACTAATATTAATAAATGTCGATTAAACAGCAACACGACTATTCCATAAGGTTCATTAAACACGAATATCGTGAAAGGCTTGAGAAACAACAGCCTCAAGTTACATAAACAACAGATATTACAAGCTGATCTTCGCACAGATAAATACTTAGGACCTTTGACTGCCGTGGGCGTACCGCCCCCAGCAGCGGGCCACCTTTCACACATGTCCGTAACGGTTTTACTGTTGAACCCAAAATCATTCAAACGTAGCCGGATCGATTCGGTGTCACGGGGTATCGGGACACAAGGAAGGGGTCGGCGGCAACCCCAGAGCTTCCGAAAAAAAATATTTTTGTTTTAACTTCATTATCTATAATTTACTTAACTTTTTGATTGTTTACAAACGAATACGCCGTTTTTTTTATTTTCTAAAAATAATAAGGTTGTTTGCTGCATTGATGGCAAATGACGCACCCTTTTCATACAAAACTAAGGAGTTTTTGTTGTTGTTTATATGAGGCCGGATTTCCTTTGATCAACTCTCAAAAGACCTCACCATAAGTCGTGCCTTTTGGACATAAGCAGTGAGACCAAAGTTGTCATAATGTTTAACGCTGTCTTGTTAACGTGGTCTTTTGCTCTTCTTTAAACATGGCCACAGCATACTGGCTATTTTTTTATTACTATGTATTGTAGTTATATTCATTGAATGTAATACAACTTTAATAATACAATCATCGAACTCATCGTTTGAATATTGGTGAAATATAGGAAAAGTGCAAATTTTTTTTTTTCAATATAAATGTATATGTAATCTTCATTATATTTACTGGCGGAAGGTCTCTATTGCTGAAGAACTTGTAGGTAGATATCAAAATAAGCGTATAACTTTACTGCCATACACTAGTGTGCATTTATAATAAACTCCGTGATAAAAGTAGCTGTAGCTAGTGAAGTTACTGAAGTAATGAGACCAATTTCGTTTTGTCTCAAAGCGAAACACAATGTGAAGTATATTACCGGTGCCAGATTATAATGATGTGTATAGTATTTTTCATCAATTTATCGTCCTACTCGTCATCACTTCGTCGAATAAAATAAAAAGTTATGGGTGTGTAATCTTTTTATTAGCCCTTGAGGTCTTTAAACACGTGACATGGTAGCAGTCTGACCTAAATCCATCAACCTTATGGACACGCACCGGTACGCACTCCTAGCTACACTACAATATCGATCCCCAAAGCATTGTCACGCAACGTTTCACGCACTTTTACAAGCAACCTTTTTTATTCGCCGCAACGAAGAGACGAGCACGTTCACCCGATGGTAAGTGATACGCTTGTCCCTAAAAATGTGCGTTGGTTAGGATGTTACACACAAAACCGCATTCATCATCTCGAGAAAGAAGGTTTTAAGTCTCGTTAAACCAATAATTTCTCTAGCTCACAACGCCCTTCAAACCGGAAGACAGTAATGTTTGCACAGTACCGTTTGTCGGCTGCAACAGGAGCTACGATGATACCTACATAGTCGGTCTCCGGCAATAGAGATCTAGCATCAGTAATATTATATTTAATTACAAACAACTTTTATGAGTTTTTATATATGGACTAGAATAAATTCATTTATTGAAATAAGTGATCATTTCAAGAAGGCTTGTGACAAGAACAAAGATATTTTTATCCTTGGTTCTATTTAAATTTCCATTTTTAATTACAATGGACTTGTCCTCAATTTTACAGTACGTTACCGAAGCAGACTGACGGTTAGAAGACAAATGTCGCTAGAATGTCGTCATAGCTGCAGATTTATTAAAATGTCCTGACCGGCGACTCCGAAATCGAACATGGGATGTCATAGTTACAAAAGAAGAAAAGCTTGCTGCGCCATATAGACCACATTTGAGCAACGGAATTATCAAAAGAATGCTTAATAAAAATTATAAACGACACGATTATATTAATACTAACACTAGATTTACCAGATCAGCCAAATTGACTGATTCTGCAAGTTCAATTTAAAATTATTTCTGCATGAAATATTTTCTTTTTATAATGATATCATGGACTTTTGCAGCTTTAATGAAAAAAAATATTTTATGAATTTAATTTTATTTTATATATATTCATAACAAATATATTTGGTTTTGGTTGAAACAGATACAGTTAAACAGCTGGTAAATCTAGTGCTAAAATCGTCCCCCGCGAGAAGTAACGTTATAAAAACAGTAAAATTGATACTTGTTGTGTACTATAAAAAGTACTATCTAATAGTTTAAAAATAATATACCTATTTAATTCAGATAAAAGTAATATTATATTGACACTTTTAAGATATCCTGAAATTTAGAGGCATCATTTTGTTGTGCAATTTCACTGAAGAGGAAACGACCACGACAATATCATTTTTATTACTCTGCACTCAATACTATACAGATTGAGAACCGGTGAGAAAGTATGATATCAGAGAAGCAACATTTATGCAATATACATAAAAAAAATATTTACGAACGTAAATATTCAAAATTACTATTTAAGTGTTTTAATGTTATTTAACAGTTTTTACATAACATGAAAACCGGGATCCTTTTTATAGTAAATATTTAACTGTAATCAAAAAGAGATGCAAAAAGTAGTTCGGATTTGAAAAGAAACCGTCATATATCAAACGCAAACTTGGTCAATGTGTTTGTGATATTGACTCACATCTAGTAAGTGACGGACTCGAGTGCGACTTAAGCTGAAAGTGTAATTATATAAAAAAACATTATTAAATTTAATGTGCGTTCTTGTATTAAACTTATTCGTAATAATTTACGTTTAAAAGTTATTAAAAACGACTGTCAATGACCATAGGATCATTGAAACCTTATTTCGATTTGTGAGAGCACAAACATTTAATTTATTCCACACAAACCTTTTATCGATCCATCGTGCGCCCTAATTCCGAAACAAACGATGTAGATCTGAATACATACCTGGAACAAAGAACAATCATTTTAACAATTTCACCGATACTATCTTATATTTACGCGTTTGCGTAACTAACTAATGGCTTTAACACAAAACAATGTATACTAAATAAAACACTTCAGTAACTCTAAATTGACGGTAAAAAAAACACAAGTTTCAATCAAAATTGTAATAAATCTTCCACTTCGTAAACGCAAACGTGCTTTCAGAAATATAACAGAATAAGATTTGTAAATTAGGACAAGTCTAGGAAATAAATAATAAAATGTTTGTTACAGATATTTGTCATTATACATACAAGAATTCAATCGCATTGCAAAACCTTTAATTCTTTTTTAATTTAATACTTATGTTATTAATAACATTGGAAGGAGATACCTGAATTAAAGACTACTTTGAAGTATGTATATGAGTAACCAATAATTTGAGGATATATTAAGTAAGTTGAAAACACATTATAAATAATCTTTTTCCACTGAAAATGTTTGATAGCTGAAATTAATAAAAAAAGTTATATATGCAAATAGAAACACAGACATGTAACTTGTATTTGAACTATAACGCAAGTACACTCATGATCACGGTAGAGATAAAAAGATTTCGCCTGCAATTTTGCAAGCTCACTTTCCTTAACGATGTAATAACAATTTCAGGGTGTCACGGCGAGGTCTACTGAGATCGGGTATATAGATATGGGCGCTGTTTCCGACGTGGTGCTTGATTGTCGGTTCAGTGCCGGCCACTTAGCGAGAAGGCCCCGCGTACTTCATTCTCAAATCCGGGGCGGGGCGAAATGTAACGCGTCCTCCAGGGCTAACAATAAATAAGCACACAAACAGAATCTTCATCGTTTCAAGTTCCTAAAGCTTATGTTAAAACTGGATATATGTTACAAATTGTATGTAGGTATTTAAACGAAATTCATCAGCAAATTTATCGATTTATCTTCACACTGCTCATGGGTTTTATACAGTATTTAGCCTTTATCATATGATATAATGATTAATTCGATATATCTTTGCCCGCTACCAAGGACTGGTCTTCACAATCTCAAAAATCTTAAAAAATATTTCCATCGCAACTAAATTGCTGCTATATCCAAAGATATTGTACTCTGTGATCTTCTCTAGGGCATCCACAAGGTAGATTCATCCGAAAGGTCATTCCATACGGAACTAATAATGTACTTTTATATATATAGTTTATGTAAAAGTATATATATAAATAAAGAATTTAAAAGAAAATTCTGCATTAAAAAGAAAAAATTATCTTATGCGTATTAACAAAACATCTCTTGTAAATTTCTCCTTCAAGTATTCTTTGACTATTAAGTTTGCCTACTATTGCTAAAACAGATATCTGTGTAGTATTTAAATGTTTTGCTATAAACTCAATATTATCTATGCTCCAAATTCTATTTCATATTTGAGCAATCGGTACGTTCTGTCTATAAGCATAAATGTTGCAACATTTTGATACTTTATCAACAAATGAATTATTGCATCAAAATTCAACCCTAGATGTGAAAAGTCGTCTATCACAGTTGCCCGGTCATTTTGAATTATTATCACTCACATTATTTATGGACGGATTACGACCACAATATCATGTTTTGGTTTCTCCTGTCATATTGTCGGAAGACGCCGACACATTGTTCTCTGTTATGTGTATTTCTTATAATCATTATCTTACTACTTTAACGTGTAAAACTTAGGTAACATTAATACAAGATTGATAGTTCGACAGTAATGCATTGAGTCACACTTTTTTTAAATATATACCAACGCATACAAACCTCTACGTACACATCGTTTTAAAATACATACAGTTTAACTAGTTTGATATAGCACTTCAAAAACATATTTCACTTTCATTCAGTCTTAATCAGCAAAAGTAGATAATAGTTTCATAGTCTATTCGTCCATGCTAATATTGGCGTTGTTGTATTTACCTAATTACAAAAACAATGTTAGTAGAGGACACGTTAAAAGGATTTTTTGGTTCAAATAATTTTTACATAAAACCGGCATGTACTTCTCCCGTACACTCTTACGTACTTCGAGTAGTTACGTAATGGAATGTAAAGTTTCAACAAGCAAAGGGACTATTGTCTTAAGAAGTTTTAGATGTTAAAGGTTTTACCCAAATTATGTATCAATTAATAAACATATACTGAACAATCATAAAGTCCGCACTGCAGCAAGCTTTTGACGTGTGAGAAGATTAATAAGTTTATACTACACATATAACGAGGCATACAAAAGTAATATAATGATAACTACACAGAACTAACTTTCTGTTAATTACACGTTGATAATGAAATCACAGTACAGTAATCTATTTATATTAAATTTAAAATGTTAAGATATGTATCTCATCATCATATCAAAGTAAAATTCTACATGAAATGACTTAAAATTCCGTTTCAGGTGTACAGTTTAAACCCCTTGTCAGCCTAAGGGGCACGGCAGAAATTTGTCGACTCGTGAGGGTCATCAGGGGTCGCGCACGCCAGCTCGCAAATTTCGTTTCACCCCACGACGCGTGTCATCACGATGAGGTGATAACTACATGCCAGTATAAACTACCGACGTGTTACATTCGACGCAATTGATATATGCAATTATTCTAATAAAATATATAGAGAAATATACAGAGAAAGAATTTTCGTTAAGTACAATATTAGTTATCATCACCACTTATTCAGAAGACCTCCAAACTCTTGTGGGTTGACGAGCGTAATATGATGATAAAGGATAGCTGTTGTCATTTCATCAGAATAATTTTCTATGTACCTTTTGTTTTATTCGATGTGATTAGCAAAACCTTCACTTGATGGTGACTATGACTGATACGTTTGCCCTTAGCAATATGCCGCTAGTTAAGATGGTATACTCTGCACCACATTGCTTTCGTCGCCTTGTGACATATGGCTAAGTCTCGCTACCCAAGAAATCTTACTAGCTCACAACTTCCTTCAAACTAGAACACAGTAATGTTTGCATAGTACTAATTGCCGGCAGAAAAAGGAGCTGCGATGGTACCAACCCAGACAATCTCCGACAATAGAGACCTGCCTCCGGTTAAGTTGTAGTCCAGCCTTGACAAAAGGATTTTAATATTATACTCTAAATTACTAACAACTCTTTTTCAATACACTAAACATCGAGTATATGCAAATAATGGAGACAACGTTAAATTTTAAAGAAAGGTCGAATTGTGTAATCTATTTAGAATTAATAATGCACTTAGAAACTTGTCCCTGATATAGCTAGGAAATGACCCAGATTCGAACCCGCCCATTGTCTCACGTCAATGCAATGAGACAATGTCACAAATTCGCCACAATGCAAGCTTTCAAAAGCGACAAGGGGGAAAACACGCTTAATGGTTGCCCAATAAAGTTCCTCCGCAACGTACTCACATGATAAATACAGCTGTTTACACCGAGGGTTTACGAGAACGAAGAACTTAAATTAGCCAATTTTGTCATTACTCTCAACAGTCTTTTCTAACTGGCGATTATTAAGAGTATTTTTTTTATGAGTATAAGACCGAAACACACCAACTCTTACTTTTAAAATAACTACCTTAGAACTAAATAAAAAATTGCAGTTAACTGTTTTTATAAAAATAAATATTAAATTTGGTATTCTAATAACCCTAAAAAATGTTTTTAATTTTCTGTCAAAAACAATATATCAAGATATATCAGCAAAACCAATAACACACATTAACCAATTTCACTACAGCTTTCTGCAAATCAGAGGACACACAAGATTAAACGGTTATTCATTACAAGCAAATGCATAATCGTTATTTAAATCAATAAATGATTATATATCGCCGATATTTCTATGATTATAAATAATGAAATTTAATTATAACACACCACAGCGCAAACATAAACACATTTCCTTATTATAAAGGTTCGATCGTGCTGTTTGAGAAGGAAACGAACCAAAGTAAACATACCAATTATGTGCTAAGTCCATACTATAACGTTATTACGTAGTCTAATAAACACGTTGATCGTACTGAATGATGGAATAATTAACCGGGAAGTCAGTGCGGTATTGAATAACAATGGCCCTTCATTTGCATCGCTATCTAATTAAAGTGATGCGAGTGAAAATCAGAGACACATTTCAATCGTTAGTTGAGACAAATCGACGTAGAATACTAGAATTAAAACATTTCTCCTGCCACCGTAAAACCAACTGGTGAATATCGCGCCGGTGATCTATAATTGAAAACGTTCAACTGCAGCGAAATGACGGTCTACGATCAGGAGCGTGAAATGAGATAATGAATTTCAAATCATTCCTATACGTAACACAATAAATAACAACTAATTTATAACGTTATACAGGTTACCAGCAAATTACTTTCGAAAGCACACTTTATTGAATACAATAAACAATAAATTAGAGAAATAATTTTAACAAACAGCAAGCTTTCAAAGTTAAAATAGTATTTCGAAATAGAAGCTATACAGATGCATTAATTTCAGTTCTAAATATATATATACCAATTACTTACGAAAGTATCACCAACCTTTGTTGAGTATATACTGCCGTTCTCATATTTTGTATACAACAGTCAAATAACTAACAGTGGTCACCCTAAGAATTTATAATTAATAGGGACTGATAACAAAATTACAATTACCATAATTCAAAACACAGATAACAAATTACTAGAATTATGATAGTAGGAATCATGTAACAGTACAGGTGTAAGTTGCTAGAAGTGAAACAGTAAATTTCATTTGATTAACTGTTAAGAGCGAAATTATGAAATTTCCTGTCAAAAGTTCAACTTGCCTCAAGGTAATTACCGGCCAGATCTCTATATAGATTGATTACATTCTAAGATACGAGTTAAATAAACCACGACTAGCTGTAACTTGCGTAAATTACATAAGTTATTCCTTACATACACATTTGTAAACGAGTCGTTCAAAAAACATTAGATCAATCTACAAGTTAATCATGTTATATAAAAAAATATCATATATCTTGTGAATACAAGACTTTACAGCTTCCTAAATAATTATAATTAAAAACGCGCAAAATATTGAAATTTTGGATAAAATGAAAAGCATATACTTCTGTAGTAAGTGTGAAAGCGCTGAGTCGAGGTCAACGGTTAACGTGCGAACAGCAAACAAACGTTCAAATATATAAAAGCAAACTTTTACGTGAACCGTGATATGAATCGCGTCACAATCTCATAACGAAACACAATACTGGAATCACACAAATTGTCACTATTTTTGTGGGTCATGTCATTCGCATTGTATTGGCACATATTGTCGTTTTATCTAATGTAGAATTAACATTTGTACCAGTTTAGTCTCTATTCAAGTTCTATTTTTTTACAGTTACAATGTACTATATATTTAACTAATATTTGAAATTCTTTGAACAAAGGTTTATAACGTTTATTATTCGAGCCAGATTTTACCCTTATATTTTATAAGTGTGTTATTAGAACCTTCTTTACCTTTCATGGACCTGTTACTTGTAATAAGTCCCAAGCGTCTGCGTATGACCGCAATATTTGTCTGAGTAAACCCAATTTTTAATAGAATTAAAAATATGGCAATTTGTGCCATTTTGTCAAAACTTGATATAAAGTACAGTTGACAATGTATCATTAACTGAGATAAAATTATAGTTAACGGTTGGTGCAAACAGCGGCGAGGCAGAACGGGTGACATACGCGTGAGCTCATCAGGCGGTAATGGCAGTGCGGTAACGGAAAATTGCCAACAAAATGACAGTCCGGCGAAATGAAAACAGGTCGACGATAGAAACGATCGTACGAGCACATTGGCAATGAAGCCATAACGGAACAAAAAATCTCATTAGGAAAGTACAATATGTCTAAATCAATAAAAACCCGCTTCAATTCAAGCTTTTAAATCCCTTTGATTTTACATTTAGATAATTTTTTACACCTTCTTCTAAAACTACACTAAACGACTACGTAAGGAACTTACGTCCTTCCCTCCTACAAAATGTACAATTAAGTAAAATAAGATTAATCGGATCTTTTTAATATCAACAGGTAACAAAAAGTAACAATGAACAAATAGACCTTAACAGGAAGTTAACACAATACTTTGTTCACCGGATATTTGGTTTAGAAAACGATTTGTCCTTGTATTCGGTATATATAAAAGACTTGTAAAAGTGTAAAAAAGACTTGACAAAACCATACCGATATCAATACCAAATTGAACTATGCCACACACAAAGCAACATCGATAGCGGTCAGTATAAAAATCTGTATAATTCGCAAAAACATTTAGAAAACTATTGATTTGGTATAAAAATCCGTCGAGTGAAAAAAACAGCTATATAAAATATGTGACGGCATGTAGACTATACGACATTGATACAAGAATGAAACATTTTGTTCCAAAAAATTGTTTTGTTGTAACTCAATTTGCAAACTAATACAACAAGAGATAAGAAAATACAAATGAAGAGAAAAACAGAATGAGAATCCAAAAAGCAAACATACGTTACAGTACGTAGAAAGATATATTACAAGAGAACTATGTCTAGCAGTCGATGTCCATCGATTGAAATAATAAATCTCACGGTGCTGTAGAAAGAGGTTAGTGATTACTTTCTGGACTTTTGATGGTGAAGAAATAGAAGAGGTTAAAATAGATTAACCAAATCTACATTAATTTGTTATAATTATTTTTGTAATTGTCATTTATTTTGTATTTTATTAGGTCTACTGATCACTTACATTAGAAAAAAGGAACTATTGGACGAATATATGTATATAAAGCTGAAACATTGATAATGAAAAACTCATTAAATCAAAGAGCAAGCAACAAGCAGTTTTGGTTTGTTTGACAATTCGTTATTCTTAAGCGCAACATGTAAATAAAAAATGTTGTATAGCTTGACGCAGCGTAAAAATCCATTAATAAGTTAAACCGGCGATCTGATGAGGGACGGGAGAATTTCAGTGGAGACTAATGTTCAAGGATACATCATAATGATGATTGTAAAGTTTGGATCCGTCCAATTTCATAAGAACAAATCCAATATTAAACAAAATCGTAGTATTAGTTACTATTACATGGTTGCAACAGCATTAAAGAGACTGATGCGCCGATTTAAATATTCCGTAACGGTTGTAACTATTAAACCGGAATGCATATGCAAGAAAAAACCGGGTAAAGGATAAAGAGACGAGAAATCTGAAATAAAAAGTCTATAGCTCTTCCGGTTAAGGAGATGCGAAAGGTGAAAGTTAGCACTGTGGAGGGTAGGAAAGGATGTCAAAATCATGAAAATTAGCCCCATTCCTGCACATTCTAATCTTATAAGGTAATAGAAGACTCTGATAATAAGACGACGCATGCGTCTCCTTTCCGGCTCGAATTTTTTATAATCAGGTTAAAGATTTTATGTATTAAATGCGTAACAAATACTCATCAATTAGGTCGGGAAAGTTATAATCGGAGCTTTCCGGACCCCACGTGCCGGCAGAGCTTGCGCAACTCCGCCGTTTGAGTTATGGAGCGACTAATACGCGCCACGATAGAGGCGGGAACACCTCGCAATGCCGTCTATCACGGCGATTTATTTACGCAGATATTTAATGCGCAGTTTAACACTGGCGTCATTGGCTATATAGTGAAACGAAGATATCCCAACTAATGGAGATAAACAGTTCAGGTACAAATAGAAGAAATATGGCTTAAGTCATTGTGTAAATATCTTTATTGCCTATATTAGGTAAATGAAGTAAGAATGGTTAAATTGAAAATGGGAACAACTTATAATTCAATACAGATTCTTAATGCATTTGAAAACTAAACTACTGACAAACTTTTATATATTTTTATACATAAATACATTATTAGAAAAGTTCTACACTCAAGCTATTTGGATCCTTCGATGAATTCATACTGACTCCCCTCTAATCAATTGAACATAAAAGCTGTATAAATAATTCAATAGTCAATCGATATGCAACACGACATAAGCTTTATCGGCGTACCCTTTCATCAAACTTTGTTTATTATAAATTCAATACTATTATCAGCCAAATAAATAGCTCACTTAAAGTGTATTGGCTGTGATTAAAAATAATCAATCCCTTTGACATAGATGATCGAATATAAATACAACAATTATTAGATATATCATGGAGATTATAAATATAACACAGTAAATCTAAGACAAATGAGAGGCTTAAAATATTAATATAGAAACAACTAAATTAATAAAAAGTGATTTAGATATTTTATAAATGTCTCTGTCTTCCGAACTTTACATCAATTTTTTTTAAACATGTGTTAATGTTCCTCTTTGATGTACAGTTTTCAATAAAATAAGGCGATTAAACTGCTTAAATGAAACTTAAAAGAATCAATACCTTGTGTCCTATTCTTTTCACCTACTTTCGATATATTCTATCCAAAAAAATTGTAAAAAGGATTATACGGAACTAAATATAAATTAATTCTATATGAATGAGGACCATGTTTGTGTAGTAATTAAAAATTACAAATAAAAAACACTGTAACCTTCCATAAGAGTCCCGCGATAATATAAAATCTATAGTCCAGGAAAAACCGAAACGTAACAGGTCTCGGGTGTGAAGCATGTGAAAGTTTAATTAATTTAATGCCAACTTTAGTTAAAAGCAAGTAAACGCCCATTAGTGCGATAAGACTAAATATGGAAGTGTTGATGCTATCCGTGATGGTGTGAACACTGAATAGGAAGCTAGAGACATATTCAAACTAAGGTTGCTATCAGTTAAGCGTTAAATTTCAAAATCAACTTAGCTGGACAAAGTTAACACTAGAAACGTGGGATTAATTAACGTGGTAATTAAACAGGAATTCAAAAGCAGTTTGAAGACAGAAACAAATCTCTATTAGATAAAGCCCCTGCAGGAATGGTAAGTACACCTCTTTAATAATAAAAAATTAAAAGAAGTAAAGAATAAGTACAAATAAGTTTGTCTAATGATGTCGCAAAAGAAATGAAAACATATATAAAAGCTTTCATTTTCATTTAGTCACAAGACACAAGTTTTTTATTAATCCATTGTATCTTTCATCTCTCTGTCTAGCTTTTTAATCTAACATGGATGTAAACATCCGTAGAAATCGAAACAGCAACTACAATGTAGCAATAATGCAATATTAAATGGAAATTATCGAATAGATTTTCTAACAAAACTACCAGGTGAAAGTGAAGGATAGTTGGCGAAAACGGGCAAGTGTTCAGAAACGATTTAATGTCAGAACCATGAACGTGTGATGGGTAGCGAGGTAACACCTGACCCCACGCCCTGCTGCCGGCGCGGGATGAAGATACCGCCTTATTTGCCGGTAATTGGGAATTAAAGCTTACGAGTGGTTTAAACGAAATTTATTACTTATATCCATTTCATCTTTACCACGATATGTTTAAAGCACGACAAATGCATCGAAGGAAATGCATGAGTATTTGAAATTCATACTGAATAAATTTTCCTGTCACAGTATTCATAACCAATCAACAAAAACTTAGAGAGTGTAATTAACATAATCTATTAATGTGATACAATTATTAAATTTACCTCGAATGGAAAGTTAATTAAAAATTTTATTGAATATTATTTTCATAATATTCTTATCTAAATAATGTAACTGTGGGTAGAGCAGATTTATTAGCAATGGTGAGATAAGTGCGGAGGCTTTTCCCGCGCTATACCTCGCTTGTGTTGCCAGAGGCTACGCAGGCGGAGTATTGTGGGGAAATTTTTGCCACAACACATTATCTCATGTTACGCGCCCGGCTTTCCATTGCCTTTCTAAAATTACAGACAGATTATGGTAGAGACAGTTTTGAACATAGGCCAAGACAGGAGCCTGTTATGAACAACTAATTACTTATTGCTTAATTTGAAATTTCTAATACATTTTTTAACCAATTTATTTACAACACAAAAGGCTAGGATTTTTGAAAACTCGCCTAAAGTAAACCGTTATATTAATAGTAACTTGTTCTTTTTTTACAATGAACAATTACGTTAAAGTTTAATACTTTTGTTAAACAAGGCGATACAAAACTTTTAAGATTATTTATTATTATTAATTGCAACTCATTGATACATTTCATCTAAAGTAGATCAATAATCAAATAAATCTACCGACTACCGATTTGCTTTTATTTTATGTAGCGACGAGCGAAGTTGGATGTTCATTTGATAATAAATGTTACGGCCGCCTATAAACACTGTGGCGTTAGTTAGTATGACAATTGCATGTTAAGTCTATTTACAAGTTACACCTCTCTTCAAACCGGAACACAGTAATGTCTGGCGGTAGAATAAGAATCTACAGTGGTAGGTACCAAGACGATTCCAGCAAAAGACCTATAACCAATAAATTATACCGGTAGTTAGAAACTACAAAAGCAACACAGAGCCGTTGGGCTCGCGACAAATACGTTCCGCCCCAGATACTCAAACAACTAAGTTGCAATTATAGATTATGAATGCGCTCGATTTATTTTCGCGTAATAAATTTCTCGTGCGCAGGCGCAGCTATCGGCAGCCCTGCGCTACCAGAGGGCGCGATAGTATCGCACGTCGACGGCACCGGAGAATTATTGACCGACGCTCACCCACATCTCGCAAAGCGGCGATTGCAATGTATTTCAATTGCGATACGACAAATATTACATTATTAGGATAAATAGGACACTTCACATATTTATGAAGGTGGTCCTCGGGATACATGATCGTTAAAAATTTGGAGAACCTAGACTCACAAGTACAAACAGAATGAACTCAGTCGTACCTGATAACACAAATCTTTAATAGGATAATAGATATTTGCCTGTGTTTTGAATGAAATAGGTTATTATGTGTTTTGAATGAAAAACACTTATCTATTTCATACAAGACGGATATTTCTTAAGTAAATAAATAATAGAAAAAACTTTCCTTCGAATTCCATCGACATAAACAAACAGTATGTACTCAAATAATGTGTTTGTAATAATAATATATATGTATGTTGTATTTAGTAATTTCGTATGTATTGTAGTGCTTGTAGGAGATTATATATATAGTTTAAGTTGGCGCATATATCGGCAACACGTAGTTTATGAGTTTAGCAAAAAAATTCAAATTAATGACATGTGTGTGATCTTGTTAATAAATCAGTAACATTTTTTTAACATAATAAAGAGATGTACTATATTTGATGGTAGTGATTATTCAACGATGCACTCTTCTATAAAAATGAGGCTTAATTATAATATTTACTCACAACAACGTAATTCTGTTATATAAGGTATCATTTGTATTTTCTCTGATTATCACATTATATTATATTTTAAGGTACCTTGTCGTATAAAACATATAAATGTTTGCTCATTACTGTTTGAGTGCAAAAAATAACACTGTAGTAGTTATATTATTTGACACTAATATTAGTAACTACTTTTTCCAACATACATAGACTGATGTTATATATTCCATGCATACTTTTTAAGTGTTTGTATATATTGTAATGAGGTTACTTTATCCGCAATGTTTATCTTAATAGCTGATCGTAATCTACGCGCCACACATGCCCCTAGTCAATTCAGAGCACAACGTCCACGTAGTCTTCACGGTGGATTTCTTCTACAATAATGGCGTTATCACACGCGCGAAAACACTTTGCGGAGAGATCATAGACGGATAGGAGTAAAAAACACCGTTACCCTGCCTCTAGCATTTAAATAAATGGATATATTCTAGACTCTTGCCAAGAGCTGCTAGTACAATTTCATATAAAAACAAGTTTTTATGTCCAAAATTTAGACTGTCGTCACACAAAGATTGGTGCTTGTACAAATGCAATATTGCCGCTACTGACCGTTATATTTAGAGACACTATAAATATATTTTATATTAACCAGTTAAGAATTATAATTTTTATTTCTTTTTGCATTGGAAACAAAACAGAAAAAAGTCACTCTCTCTCATCCCATAGATGTCATGAAATGCGTCTAAGGGACAATGGTCATAGGAGTTTGCAATGAATTACTAAATTTTAGAGGTCGTTAAACATATGCCAAAACCTCGATGTATTTCCAAGCAGAAGCTTGATTGGAATCTGTAAAAGATAGCGTAAGCGCGGCCGCTTTAAACAGTCGTGGCGCCCCACAGTAGCAGATAAGGCGTAGAAGATCAGGATGACGTTGAATGAGATAAAAGGCGAAGCTTATGACCGAACCCTAGGAAAAATACTGTACAAACCCTTTGCCCTATATAAGTGTTGGAGTTTGAATGTATTAGTAATGGGAGGTTTGAATGTGTAAGAAATGGCAGGCAACGCTTGTGACATGTGAAGTAACAAATTTAAAATGATGGATTGTTGATTTTAAAATATAACAAAACATAATTGTCTAATGGTTAAAAATAAAAGACTTCAAAAAATGTTCAAAATATACATTATAGTTATGAAGTGTATGAAATAGCCCGTGTCCCTCAGAGTCCAGTCCCTTTGAGTAGAACCGTCCAACAAATGTTGGTGTATAATATAAATTATGAAAACCGGACAGAGAGATGATAATTGTCTACACAGCAAGGAAGACTTTAGAAAAGTGTTAAAAGACCGTCGCCTCATGAGCATATGTTAAGTTTTGATAAGAGTGCGGATACCGCAAGCGATCTTTCGATACCGCATAAATCGCGGTTCGTGTCGCGGTCCGCCCGCGGGGGCGAAAGCCGCTACCGGGCGAGGCCGCGCCATTACCCGCTCGTTAATCACTTAGCCGAGCGCGCTATCTCGCCCGTTTGTTTGTTTGTTCGCCGCCGCACGCCGCCCGCCGCCCGACACCCGACAACGCACCTAATTTTGACGCAGTAATTACCGTCATGGTGTATAACATCGATTAGAAATCGATACGCCGTGCCCGTGATATTTTACTTCCCTAACGACAGTTTCATAGTGTTTCGCTTCCAATGAATAATGAGTTTATTTAAACGTAAACTATTATAAGCGCCGGTAATCTCAGAAATGTATTAGAAATTATTCCAAAATATTGATATCGAACACAGTACACTGCCGAAAAAAATAACGCTGACTAAAATATAAAATGTAGAGTTCTAACCGGAGACCACCCTACTTCAGATGTAGTAGCTACTTCATTTTCAAAGTATCACAATATTCTACTATTAAACAAAAATTTTATTTAGAATGTTACATAGAACAATAATCGTTTTAATTTTTATGATAAATGAAATTCGCAACGTTTGACTTATTAGAGATAAAAGGTATTTTTCTATCCAAAATTAGCATTATCAAAATACAGAAAAAATCTGAATATTTTTAGGAAACTTCAATGTTTTTAATAAAGATTTTTTTTCTTGAAACAAACACTTGTAATAAATAACCATAAACATAGACTCCGTCCTTTTAAAAAGTGAAGAAGTGTAGTTTTATGTAATCTCACAATTTTTTCCTTTTTCTTGTTTACTATAATATAATAAATTCTTAACTTAATCCGATAAAAATGTTCTATGGAAAAGTATTGACTCGTACACGCATGCAAGAAGAACACAACTAATGCTATTTTTATATAATATCTTTATGTGAACAATGTTAGCACACGTTCATTTGTGGGTAAACAACCTCACATGGCTACATATGGAATGTAGCAGTTTACTTGCGCATGATACATCAAAGCTGAACCCAGTAAATCCTTGTCTTGCTTCGTTTTGTTTCACTACTTCCCTGTAAGAGTATTTTAGTGTTTGTTTACATATTTTTATTCACATCTCTTTATTAGAGTTCTTTGTATTGTTCTGGGAAAATAAGTCTACGAAGACTAGTCGTGCTTTAAGAGTAAAGTCTAAAGAAAAACATGTACGTATATTTACTTCTACGTTTTAAATATTAAAAATCTAGTTTATGAGTAATAACAAGGTTGATTAAAAGTTTTTCAAAAAAGTTCTTTTAAGGTACATTTAAATATATTAAGGTCATGGACTATACGGGTCCGTGAGTGTAGAGTCCAATGAGCTGTATAAGTCGGCCAAATAACTAGGATACATTGAACGTCATTAAAAAATAGTGCCGACCCCAACAAATCTTCTTACCAAAGTTTGCCTGGTAGGAAATGCCTGCAGGCATTGAACCTGTCTTTTGTTTACTTAATTTTTAAACGTTTTACTATGAAGAATAAAAAAAAACACGCAAAAACTATTTAGGTTATTACATGTTTCACGTGACCGTCCGAATAATATTAAAAATATTTAATTACAATTTTACATGGTATTAAACGACAACGAAGTTCTCTCTCTCGAAGCTATGAAAGATAAAACATGTACCCTTAGAACACTCCGCCCCTCTAATGTACAGAGCAGGGACACAGCAAAGCTGTCATAACGGAAAGGTTCAGGACAGGCTGAAAATCAGATGAACTCCATAACATGTCGCTCCGACATAGAACCAAGAAACTTCGTGTTACAAGGTAAGCGGTTAATCGCTACACCATAATGCAGTTAAAACTTCATCTTATATTTATAAAAAATAACTATAAATGCTTTTCTACAACGAAAAGCTTTTGTATGCGAAAACCTAATCATTCGTACGTAAAATAATAGTCTACGGATCACTTAAGGAATATTAATGGTTTGGATAATTTTATATCACAATTATGCACATAAAGATAGACAAATATATCTCGCATGGCGCCCAATAGGATCCTACGCTTTCTCGCAAGCTAATTAAGGGCAGACAACGTCGGCAGAGTTATAGGAGCCATTTGTGTTCGCAGTTGCGGTATACGGTGCCACAATAATGTAGTATTGATGTAGTGTTATTGCACACTATAAATTCGTTCCGAAGTTGGGAGCGCCTAATCGGTGAGGATTTATGTGATGGCCCGCAAGGCGTTTAGTGTCAATACCAATGCTGATCATATACAAATTATCCCTGCTTGTACGGACGGCAAAAGTCGTTAATTTTAATATACCCTCTTATAACGCTTTAAAGCTAAAACGAATCAATTATCTTAATAAAAACCAAAACTAAAATAATTATGAATATTTCTATTAACATAAATAGTAACAGTCAAAAAGAAATTAAACAAGTACAGGAAATCTGACCATCGTTGATACATTATTTTACGTCGGCAACCACACATGTAGGCATTCTCCTTCTTCTTCTTCTTTCTCCTGCCCTGGTCCCACTTTATGTAGGGTCGGCACAACAAGTTCTCCTCTTCCAGTCTCGCC
>DWLS01000053.1:0-48348 GCA_018246255.1 Pachliopta kotzebuea | reverse complement strand
GCCGGCGTCAGTGTTCCCGTCCAATTACGACGTGGGCGTCTTCAAGAAAAGAGTGAATAGGCATTTGCTAGGTTAATCTCTCACTCATCTCACTCATCTTCACTTACCACCAGGTGGGATCGTGGTCAAGCATTAACCTATACATACGTAAAAAAAAAAAAAAAATTATACGTGTTTATAATTGTTACTAACACTATTCTTGAGTTTAAATTACTATCCTTTTACGGATCAAACAGTTGTCCGAAATAACTTATTTTTTTATTATATTACCACTAAGGAATTAGACCTAATTGCATACTGAGTTACATAAATAAATAAAAACCGAAACCGTGATAGTTAAGTTCCAAAGTATACAACTTGTGCTTTAAGTGAAGATAAGGAAACCGATATGTTCCAAGAGCAATAGCTGTCGTGGATATGTGACAATTGCCAACCCGCACTTGACCAATCTTGAATTTCTTTTCATATGTCTCGTGTTCCTTCTGAGGGAACTATAAGTAGGCTATTGTTATCAGTATTGCTATTTTACAAAATATATAAGTACAATAGTTAACGATATAAGTAGTACATTTGTTATAAGTAATAACGATATCGATTATTTTGTTTCTACTGTCAATTTGTATCAAAATAATTTCCACCAGTAGCATAAATTAAATTTCTATTTATGTACACAAAGTGGTGATGGGAACTATCAGCTGCTAATGAGACACTTGTCGCGGTGTAATTTCTTTTAATTATATCATTATGATACGGTATTATGAACAACTTCAACGCTAAAGCTGTAAGTGGTGATTATACAGTCAAACGTTTTTATTCTTTGATTAGATTATGAATAGTTCATTTAATAATGATTTTTTTTAAACCGTTTCAATGCTATCCATTTACTTCCTTACACATCACCATCAGCAGATAGACATCAACTGCTGGATATAGATCTCCCCGATAATAGGGCGATTTGGGTCATAACCCACTAGGCTGGATCAATGCGGATTGTCCTTACACAGTATCAGTTTATACTTTTACAGATACTATTTTTTAACTACATTTACCATTTTTGTGCCTATAGAAAGCTACAATACTTTTTTTTACTGTGACGAGAAAGGCCATTATCTGATGGTAAGTGATACACCTGCCTATAAAAACAGCGTCAGTTAAGATACTATACTATATACAGCTTAACATTACGCTCTTTGTCTTGATACATAAGATATTACGCCTCAATATCCCAGTGATTTTACTGAGTTAAAATGATCTTCCAACCCGAATAAACTAATATTTATACAGTACTGTTAGGCAGCTGAAATAGGAGCTGCGGTGGTACCTACTACGATGGTCTCTAACAACAGATACCTACCTGTTCCTGTTTGCAAGTGTGCGATTTATTCAAGTAAAACGTTGTAGTTTTGTAGAAGAAAACATGGAATTATTTCAGAAAGTTATAAATTCGCGAAACACTGGTCCACTGGAGGATACTTCGCACCTGTCAGTATAAAGGTCCAGCAATTCCCACTCAAACAAATCACTACTAAACAAACGTTTCTACAGGTAAGAATAATTCAGCGAAAGGTCACTTGTTACGGGTACACGACATCGATCATCGGGAGTGCGTTCCGTCGACCTTCCCGCGTAATGTCGCCCTGGGGAGCGCCCCGGCCGGCGGCGCCGCGCCGAAACAAAACCCTCAACCCCCCCACTACCACCACCTGTCACAAAGAACTTGCTTTTTCCCGTCGACGTTGTCATATCACATCAGAATGAAATGACGTAGAATTTATAATTAAAATGTATTATAGGGCATATACTTTACGTCATCTCCTTCCCAATGCCGTAAATTATTCCCAACTTTTTAGGTGTCTAAACTTATTGCAAGTTGCAAATTTTATAAATATATTGCGGTGACTGAATTTAAGTGTGTGCCAGGTGACGGCGCATCTCTGTTCGCGTGTATTGTTCGCGTCCTAACCGCCGACTTTCCATTTATTTCTCTATGAATACGTTATTACCTGCTCGCCCCCGCTTATCAAAGTTTATTTGCAGCGTGTGGTTTACTCTGTACCGGTGCTTATTCGTTATTACAACGCCGGAGTGTTTTATTGCCAGGGCGGGGCTCAAATCGCGCACGACGCCCTTGCGGTTTTTTTTTCGCAATTCTCCCCAGCGATCTTTTCAGGATTTGAATTTTATTATGTTTTCTTTCTTGTTGCAGATCGAGGACGCCATGTTAATGTTCGACAAACAAACTAACAGGCACAGAGGTAAGTGACCATTTATTTAAGTTCATTGTAATCTCATCGATCATCAAGTCATTCAGATAAAATAAGGCGATATACACGAGAGTATTTACCAAATTGCTAACTTTATAAATTTAGGGTATACAATCAAAATCGCGAAACTCGTCTATTTTTACTATGTGAGTTGTAATATTGAACTGAACACGCACGACCATAGGCGCCCTACTTTCAGTGAAGTAACTTTGTCCTTTGTAAATAAAAACAACGAAACTTCCGAAGGTTTGCATGTCACATGGGAAAACAACAATATCATTTCTGGGAGCGTCTCGCCTCAATTCTTCGGTCGTCTTTGCCGCAAAGTCGATACTGGTTAACTAGCAACGGATAAATACAGCCCCTGACCTTCTATACAAGTTTACCAGTAAAGATAGACCCTCTGGATTAAGCCGCTTCATTTTTTATCACTAACGAAAGCCGAAATCAGGAAAGTTAGTGCGGCTCTAACTAGAATGGAGGGTGTTGCGGCTCAGGAGTATCGGAGCAAAACGTCGGTTCGGGTAGCGTCGTCACTAAATAGGTTCACCGTTTTCGGTATTGTATCCTCCCCCTCGTGTTACGGCTGTGCCCCACTAATAAATAACAAATCGTCGCGCAAATACAGTATATGTTTTCTTCGTGAAAAATTTCTTAGCTATAGTTCACTAATATATTGGAGCTTCTAACCTCGTGAAATATTTTACCGAATGAAATACATTCTCTAACCGCAAATTACCTTTTTTTTTTGTAAAATCTTTCAATACAATAACACAAAAGCCTTCCTTATTATCGTCGTAAAACTGTGTACCGAAGTAACGTTATCATTTTGAAAAATGGCGGCAAATAAATTGTACCCCAAAACACTACAGCCCCTGGCTTGGGTAATCAGTTGCTCTCATTATCCTCACAACGCGTAAGACTTTAATTAAAACCCACGGAAATCGTATCAAGGGCGGCTATCTTTTGTTGCCAACGAAGGTTCCTTTAAAACAGTCACAGAAATACAATGCTGAATTTACTTTTGAAATCCTCATTACACAAAAACAGATTGACCCAAATATTCCGCTAGGGTGAAATATTGTGGCGACGTCATTTTGTGCAAGTTTGCATGAACAAATCCTGATCCGACTTTTGTTCTTCCTCACGTCGCTTGCGTCAGTTTATGACTGAGTTTCTCTACAAGTATTTTAGTATAAGAAGTTTTGTTAAAAATACTATATAATTTCTTATTCCGAATAAAGAAAAAAAATACTTGTATTATTTGCTTTAATAATAAGTAAAAGTAATGTGATAACACAAATTCACGAACGTCCCCAATAAATATTAATTCCATTAGTGCAATAAATTTAAACCTTACATAGACCACTAGTGAGTGGGTTATTATTCCGAAACATAATCAGTCGGGTCGGGTTATCCCGGCAAGAAATGTAAAAATATCCCCTGTTTATTTGTATCTGAATCGGGCTGAAGGCAACCCGAAAGCGTATTCAGGCTGAATATGAATGCAAACTGCCCCGACGAACGGCCGGAATGGCGAAAATCAAATTAGGTATGGCGTGAATACTTCACGGCGACGTCGGGAAAAAAAAATTGAAATCAAATATTCATTGACTTTCAACCGGATAAGCCGGCCCGCAGCCATTTCAATACATTTTATTATCTATTTTTCGCTGTGACGGCAGCCCGCCTGCGATGGCGAGCGACCCGCTTCCCAACTCACTGACTTCAATACGATTGAATTCAAAATACCAATAACGCTATTATCTACAGATCATTATACTTTTTGTTCTCATAAAATAAAGATATAACAGCTCTCCGCTTCTGTTCTCATCCATCCATCCCCGCTATAGCGGTTTCAATCAACGAAATCTCTCCAAGAAACATACTCACAGGCATTACTAGATTATACTTTAGTTACAGGATTAAATTAGTGTTTAATGTTTAAATCATTCATTGATGATTTCAAGAAGATAAATTTCATATACGTCTTTTGCTAAGCATGTTTTCCTGGAACTAATACAATCAGAGAAAGGTTCACTTTTGCGATGAAAATACCGACTCACAATCCATCAAAGACCTGAAAAAGTAGTTTTTGTTTAGACTATAAAACCTTGGGCTAAGATTCAGACTCATAATAAATAAAAGAGTTGAAGTAATCTGTATGATAAATAAATATTACGATTACAAAAAAGTCGAATTGTTAAAATAGCGGTACACACTCTTCCGATTTAACAATATAAATTCAAAATAATCCGAACGGATATAATTTTTTTTTTGAAAATCAAAGTGTTGAAAGGATTCTTAATTTAATGGGCGATATTAATGCAAAGCTGTTGAATCTGTGAAAAATAAAAACCTTTTAACCTTTTCAGTACATTAAATATGCGCGAATAATGCGTTTAATAGCACCCTTTACTTTTATTTACGGCCGTTTTCGGTTGAAAAAAAAATAATTAACGACGTCCCTTTACAAAAATTGCCCATTGTCTCTTTTAATAATTATTATATTCTCGCCTAATATTTAATGACTTTGTTTTATATGTGATAAATTTAACAATAAATAAATAACTTGCAACAGTAACATTTTCACATACCAATATTTGTAGACAGAATATTGTAGGTTATAAATATTAGATCTATCAAGTTGGGTGCAGTGCAAATTATATAAGTTTTTTGTATACTACAATAATAGCAATATACCATCAAGGTAGAACAGGAGAAGAAGTGAAAAGAAACTGCTCATAAATATTAAAGAGAAGACCAGAAAAACCAATCTCTGCAGAGCTGGTAGTCGGCTCGGCGCAGGCCCACGGCCGCGCCTGCGGGACACATATCTCACAGTGCGTGCTGCCTTGCTTTCCTGAAAATTTCACATCTCACTTTGCATACTACTAGTACTATTTGTTTTTAATTTTTTTTTGTACAATTCGCGAATCGAGGCGGGGTCCGTCGCGTGAATCATAAATGTTGATCGTTTTCGTCAAGCCCTATAAAATTTCTTTTAGATAAGAAACGTTACAGTGTTTTAAAATTTTATTTCTTCACAATCGTTTCCTTTTTATTACCCGTAAAATAGCACGCTTCGAATTACATTTAGAATTAAGGTGCTCACATTGAATGTTAATTCAAAATAAGCCCTGTTATATTTGTGGCAATGGTTCCGTTTTACTTTACACAATTTTTTTTTCGATTTCTATGAAGATACTTAAAAAACGCCGCCTGTGGTATCCGGGAATATAGCGTAACAAAGTAATCTAAACTTTCTATCTTCCTTTGTAAGATTGTTTACAGAATGTATATTTCCAAATATTCGTCGAGCGTTAAGTGGCGGCACGTGGCGGATCCCTAGGGAAAGTTGGGAACACGTCGGAATTAGATGTATCGTCCCGGGAATCACTTCAACGATATTATACATTTTCGATAACTAACATATTTTAATTACATTTTGCCCTCACAAAAACCACATTTTTAATGTTATTATTGAAAAACTTTTTACTTCATTCAGTCAAAGTAAGACTAATAGCCAATGATGCTCGTGAAAAATGTTTTTAATCTTTTAGTAGCGTGTTATAGTTATCGAAGAGTAGTTAAGGTATCCCTTGGAAGGTTCACTTAGCATATTGAGCATTACGTGATGAGCTGTTAGTAAAATCACTTCACCTGCTACTGGCAATCGACTACGGCTATACTTAAAAGTAGGTGCTAACTTCAAAAGCAACGATACGACACCGGATTGTGATCAACCAACTATTCCCCAAGGGACACTGCGCTTGAGAATGCATTTCCATATGCGCTTTGATACATATGTGATAAAGTATCCTGAAAACCTCCTGGGACCTTAAATTCACCACACGTTTTCTACGTGTAACTTTACATACAACTGTATATTTTAATACTTTCATAGTAGTAATTTAATATGATGACTTAAGTAGCAGTATGATGTATATTGTAACTAATTTTTTTTATAAATAAGGGAAACTCCCTTTTTTTCATATTACTTATACTGTTAAGTATCGAATATTTTTACACCATACCTGGCGTGATCTCGGGTATAAGTCTAAAACAACGACATATTAAATAATTTAACAAAACAGTCAAATGCCTATATAATGTTCTACTGTTAGGAAGCTGTTCTGGTGTGATTAAAGACTCACCTATTAAGTTCGTAGCTTGAGTATTCAGATCTATCAAGCTAAATGTGCAATTGGAATGACCATTTGAAAGACAAGTACTGCGCCCGGTTGATATAAACACCCAATTTCGCTAAAATCCTGCAATTCACAGCATCTGCAGTAGCAGTGAGCTGTCATTAATTAACTTGCGATTGATCTGCAATGATCAGGAATAGATGCAGTGATGCCAAAGTTTTTGTTTAAAACAAAACTTAGAACTTTAATCAAACGTGAGGAGTGTATTTAGTGAAATTATAAACAGTGTTAAAAATGTTTTCTTTTTTTTTTAATTCGGTAAATTTTGTACGAGACTAATAGGTTTGTTCTATCGATATTTGAACATTTCATCAATTTAAGATTGAATTTCAGTAACATTAAGGAATGACAGTATTTATTAACATGCAATCACGATGAAAGTAAAATAGTGATCCCCTATTCATTGACTCTAAATCTTTCTTCTCATTGTTTATTAAATACAATGTTTAATAATTGACGCGTCCAAATACTGACTGTTTAATAATTCAGCTCATAACCGTTAATAAAATATTAATAGGTTGACGGGTCTTATCTCCCTATTGCAATAACTCTATTTACGCGTTAGTGGAAGATTCAAGTTCCCCCGGGAAAGCGGCGGGAAGTAGATCACAGAAAATACTCTAGAGAATTTCGCAACGATTCTCTTCTCGATCATTCTTTATATCGATGAGAAAATATAATTTCAAATCGCCAATCGATAAAATCGCTAAATGACAAAGTTTCTTTAATTGAGTAATAAAAATAGATCGTGTAGATAGGTTTCCGATTTTAATCCGTATTATTGACAATACAATTGTGAAATACACCCGAAGAGATTACGTTCCGGCAGAAACTCAATATAGTCCTATAATACCATCGGAATCAGTAACAATAGCCTTTTAAGAGCGGATAGCAATAAATCGAGGGCACGAATTGATCGTCAATGAAGCATTAGGGAGGCTAGCGCTTTCACAACATACATTAGAAGTGTGTTTTATCAAATCACTTGCTACTAGACGTCGCCACGAAAAGGGATAGTTATAAAAAAAGCGATCGAAGGAAATGACAAAGTTGAAGGATGCCTATTGAAAAGCCTTTCACAATCGAAACTAAATAGAGTGCTAGCAATTGAAAAGTCATCCATTCAATGACCATAGACACTAGACTGCAATCCTTCCCTTTCCATGGATAACAAAGGAAGCGTTAGTGGATCTATAAGTTATTTAAATTACGTAGCAAGTCTCGTGATAACGTGTATTTTATTTACATCATCCATCATTTCAGTCTATTGATGTTCTGAACCACAGACCTTCGCAGATGTGGTTAATTGCCGTAAACGCTTTAACATCAGGCTTAGTCAACTACGTATGTATGTTAAAGTCATAATTAGTCGCCTTTTACAACAATCCAAACGTAGAGTAGAGGAACGGATACTCTCTTGAATTTTCAACGTCTAATAAAATTACAGTACGTCGTGATAGTCTAGTGCTTTAAATACCGACTTGCCACTCCAGAGGTACTTGGTAAGAATCCGGCCTGCTCCAATGAATTTTTCAATTTATGTGCAGTTAGTATAACATGAACTAATATCATGTGCTTTGATGGTGAAGGTAAACATCGTGAGGAAACCTACATATCTATAGTATATGAAATGGAGAAGGTATTGGCAAACCACTCCATTGTAACTGCCAAGGAAGTCGTCGTGTGGTTCACTACACATGATGACCACGAGCCTCAATCATGACGAATATGACTTAGAAGAAGAATCAAATCACAAATATTTAATTGTTTTGAAATATTAATAAATTAAGTATTATAAATAAATAATTAATAAGATATATGATTATCAGTACAAGCGATACATTAAAATAAAAATATTTAAAAATGTTGCTGCACAGAACTTAAGTCAGATTCAGGCAATATAGTAACATTTATGTATGTGTATTTTATGTGGTATTTGTGTATATATAAGAGCGTGTCCTAAAGTCAAGAAATTTTATTTGAATTTCAACATCTTAATGAAGTAATGTTAACAATATATATATATATAATAATATGAATCAAGAGTTTACATATGGTGCTTTAGTATGAGGAGAATTAAAGACTATTATCTTTATCTCTACTTGCATGTTTTAAATTTACTACTGTATATATATTACATATTTTTCCTTATATGTTACTATTACTGGTACAGGGTACAACAAAATAAGTAACTAAAATAGTTTATCCTTCCTCTTAGGGTATGCTGGAAGAGAACTTAGGGTTAAGCTCACCTTTGTGACACTTCATGAATGTTATTTTTATTAAATAGTTTTCTTTTTTATATGTATATAGATGTACGTGTGCATTAGGAATAAATAAAAAAAAATTACCCCCTGCGTAGCGTAATTAGCTTAATTACATATATATATCTCGGAAACTTAATCCGCAGAGTGCAAAGGTGAACGTATCGCCGGGACGCCTGCGTGAATACGAATTACCAACTGAAACAAAGTAGACAAATACAAACTAAATCTGCGCACGGATCTGACGCGGCTGCGTTATTAGATAACGTTGAGTCTGCTAAATGCGCCCCAGATACGAAAACATTACATTAAATGTAACTAAATTTCATTAACAACTCCTTTTTATATGTCTAAAACTGTTAATAGGAAGACAGAACTATTTCACAGAGATACTAGTGATAGGTCTCCGGTATCATAGCTCTATAGTTTAGGGCTATCAAGAATAAGACTAAGGTAAGCCTGCCTGTTCTAGAAGGCGACAGAAAGAGTTTTCTGGTTTTGAGGGCTTTGAGGGTGGGGGTCCTCAATGCCCTTTAAGTGAGTCTGGGGAGGACGACAAATATGAATTGGTCTCGTATTTTGTCGAAGCACACCGTAGGTGCTGGGGAGAGAAATTGCTCTCCCTGGGATGTGCTTAACAGCAGTGCAGGTAGGCACCGGTGAGTTCCGTAAGAAATCCTGAGGTCTTCCTTAATGCGCCAAGAATGACTAAGTTTTAATGGGTGTTAATCCCACATAACCCTGTCTTCCCCACAGAAGCAAAGTATCTTTAGAAAAATTTCCTGCGCCAAAAAAAATACTGTACCAGAGAACGTCTAAGTAAGTACCACCACAGCTCTTATACCCGTCGCCAAATACTAATGGGCAAATATTAAAGTCTTCCGATTTGGAGGGTGCTGTATGCTAGTGACATTACTAGGGTAATGAGAGTCAATACCTTTCGCCTCAAAGTAATGTGTGTTATGTAATGCTGTGTTTACCATCTTAACCAGGGTAACGTTGTTGTGGGCAAGCATATCACTTACTATCAGGTGAATGCTTTGCTCGCCTGGACCCTTAAAATAAAAGATGGTTCTCATACTATTACATACTTTCTTTACTGATTGCATATATCTGTTTTTGGAGGCCATTTAGATAGGTACCGCAGCACATATTGCAGCTGTCAAACAGTTGGTATGCAAAAATTTCTGTATTCAGCTTTAAGGATGCTGTAAGCTAGTGATATAACTGGAGTAACGAGACAACATCTGATGTGTCAAGTCGACGAGCGCAATGTGGTGCAATATGTACCATCTTAGCGCAACATTGTTTTGCGCAAGCGTCATCACTTACCATCAGGTGAACGACTTGTTCGTCTCATTGTCTAGATAAATAAAAAGAGAAATGTTTGGCGATGATAAACAACATAGGCATCATCATCATCAACGGCCTGCGGCGGTTCACTGGTTGATATAGGCCTCTCCCAAGTAATGCCATTTAGCTCTTAGCTTATAGGTATGCTAAATTGTAAAGCTTATATCTTTGATCGATAATTTTTTTAAAAGAAAGTTATTTAATTGTCAAGTAAGGAAAAATTAAAGATATGAAACTATATATAAAATATAAAAAGTTAGGTAATGAATAATAATAATATAATTATTTTTTTCTATAGGAAATTGTTAAACACCGGCGCTTGTTTTGTTTATATTAAACAGTTCCTGACACAATTATCTCGAAGCACCTTACAACGCACCCATTTATTAACCATCTTAATTACTAAGGCCAAGTTAATTACACCGGGTAAAACTTAGCGCCTGAGAGCGTTATCCCGTTAATTTAGTACAAATTCGGTTTCTTGAAAATCTCTTTATGTCATCCTTCTGCTGGATATCGCCAAAGTTGTTTCGGATGACGCCAATAGCCCTCTAATGGGGCCCCACAAATTTTCAGTAATAATAAATTAATAGTACAAAAAAAATCCATTTACTGGAGACGATTACTTTTATTTATAGCATTAATAATTTTCTGTCAGTAGCAATGCCCGTTATGTAGGATAAAGACGTTGTTATCTTTATTGGATTTTCTCATAATCTATTGGCGAATTCAAATCACTTAGTACATAATGATGTGGGATCTCTTGCGTGTTATGAATTTAAATTACGCCATTAATTTGGTACTTTGATTAATTTTGAATACGTATTCTCCATATATTTCTCAGTCATTCGTGGTCATAATTAATATAATGATGTATAAGATGGGAGATTGATATCGTAATATAAAAAGCATGGTATGTGAACTCTCGACTTACATGCGTTACTCAAGTATTGTAATTTATTTCGAAATTCTTCAGATGGGAAAATATAAAACCGCAGTTTTTCAGTGCATGATACGAAGGACTCATAAAGAAGAATGAAATAAATCGTATTGGAACCCCTGCTGATATTGCGGTTGTCTGTGAACGACAGTGAGTAATCTTTATAAAGTGAGTCTAGCTATTTGCCTTTTTCAATAAATACGTGAAATAAAAATTTCGCAATGAACTCCGCTCGGGTCTTCAAAAATATCGTTGAAATATTTCTTTCAAAATATAAAACTTGAAGTGTTATTGAAAAATTACGTTAGTTTTAAATTTTTATGTATTTTTACTACTTTTTCATTGGTAGCAGGTTCCTATTTTCAGCGACAGTCAGTCTGGGTATCTCTGAAACTCATATTTTTGTCGTCATGCTGTTGTGTATAAAAATTCTTGTTATGTGTTTCTAGTAAAATTACTAAAGTAATGAGACCTAACATCTTATATAGCAATTCGACGAGCGCAACGTAGACTTATACTTTGTTTTAGAGATATATTCTTTACCAGCAAAAGTAATTACTAATGGCAAGTACATTATTTTAATTAAAGTTTAATATAGATGAAATCGGTTTACAAGTTGAATTTAAAATAAAAAAAAATAACTTTTTGAACAGTACATTTAAGCCGTGTGTATGTAGGTACGTATCAGGTAGTTTATCTGAACAGCGTGTGCGTGATTCGGTGCTGTTTCGTTCTGCCTACATTCTGGGACACAATTGCAATCAGTCTAATATGTTGAACAGTGGGTGCATCTCATTATCATGGGCGACCACAGGTGAATGATGGCACGGGCCGTGTGCCGGCGGGCGTTTTGTTTGTGGTCGATTTAACGCCGAGGACAAATTGCGTGTTTGCCGCCGCGACCGGGAGATCGTTCCCGGACTGAGAGGAATAAATCGACCGATTACTTCTGCGCGATGCCAAATGTAAAGAGAATTGTTTGGGAAATGTTCCGAAGGTAACCGCCTAATGCCTCCTCAGGTACATGTTTAATTACACATCCCTACTTTTGTCTATAAAAAAAAAACTTCAGCTTACAATTACGTCATAAAGATAAACCACGAAGATATGTATGTAATTTAATTTCAGCAAATAAGATAAGGTTTAATAAAAAAATTCATTGTATTAAACATAAAAGAAAACCTTTTAACAAATCTTGAGTATTCTTTCGGAGGAATGAAAAGTACTATATTTGAAATGTACGTAGAGATATTTATTTTTTCGCCGAAAACGAACTGGCTCTTGTTCTCATCCTCTTAATAAGAAAGTAATCTGTCGACCTCCGTCGCGATAACGGGATTTTTATGTAACAAACTCGACTCACGCCTACCCTCACCTTGCCCGCGGCTCTCCAAAGAAATTCCCGCATTGTCAGCTTCAACTAAAGATTCGTACATTTTCCCGTATTGGAATTACAGCTGTATTTTACTCATGAAACATAAAATCGGTGTTAAGGCGACGCCCATGAAAACGCTGGGTTGGGAATCTATTGTAGCCTTTGTTTAGTTCCCTCCAGTGTTGCAATCTACTGAAAGTTTTATTGCCGACTGTTTCAACTACGCCATTTCATAAGCAAAACACCGTAAAACAGTGCAATGTTACCGAAATGCTCACAAATTTGTCTACAGCGCGTATAATTCAAAACGTGTTGAAACCGCTCCGAAACTTCACCCGCGCGTTATATGTTAATGCAATGATTTAATTAACAGAAAATAAAAAAATATCATTTAGATATATCGTTTATATATACACAGTAAATATATTTCTAATTCTTCCTAATAGAAAATCTCTGTCGCCGGGGAACGTACAATGATATTAAAAGAAAGCTGCGTAGTTTATTGCAAAGGATATTCACGAGTTTGTTTCTATATTCTTTATGTATATTGATTTTAAAGCCTTGTTAAAGAAACGTTACCCGGGAACACTTTAGGGGCGTAATTGTATAATATTGGTTAACCGGTTGAAAATTATACACATGTGTCGCGTTATAAGGAGGGTTTGTAACACGTATGACACTAAATTTTAGTTAGAGTCCTCAGAGGCAACAGGTGTACGGGATGTGCCCGTTGGAAAGTCGTAATTGTCGTGATCCCTGGCTTTTACGCATTTTTAGTTTCACTATAAAAAACAATATTAATATTTTTTAATAGTCTTATACGTAGATAATATACCTTGCATAATTTGAAAAGACTTACTACACATAATTTTTAATGTACGTCTTATAAACTTAGCAATATCAAAGAATTAATATAGATATCTTCACATTTTGAAAGAAGCATGTATGATAAAGAAACAATTTTTTTATAAAACGTCTAGATTCAAAAGGGGCACTAACATCAACACTAGCAATGACCAATTAGTGTTTTCATTTGAGCTTTATTACCCAATAAAAACATTGATCCAATAACCGCAGAGTATTAATCTTCCAATTTCGACGCACGGTTTCCATAAAACAATTTTAATTAAGTATTTGCACCCAATACTGACCGCGAATGAGCCGGATCCTTTAAATGGAAAAATTTAATTATTTTAGTTTGTTAAATGAATTTTTCGTATGATCGGTTACGAATAAATGACGTCGCTGTTAAAATTTCATAGTTCGTTATAACGTCAAGTTTATGCACATTTATTTCTTTGTCAGTTAGATGTTAAGCGCGAATTTACTCAGTCGTTGGCTGTATCAGTCGGCTAAATGAAATTTGCATAAAAAACACATAGCTTTTCCTCAGCGCAGTTGCGTATTAGGGCTTAGCGTTGATTTAAATTGAAATTTAGCTCGTGAAAATTATATCTCGGTATTCCAGTTAAAACACTGTGTACCTTGTATGAAACGGTGTAAAAACTTGTTAAAATATCAACTTATGCCATGGTCATGACTTTTGAAATGCAATACGTTCAATATGATTATGTTTTAAAGTTTTTATTTACACCAAAACCATTTTACAAAATGCGCATATTGTTATGATATAAAGTCAACAGATAAAATATAATATCGGAAGTCAACTTAGGGGTAGTACTTACGAATGAACTTAAGAGATACAATTAAACGAAAATAAGTAGATAATAAATAATAGAAGTTCTCGAGATTTACGGCATTTTATTAAATAGTTTAACAAAATATTGCAGGATGATGAATATAATACTAATTGTAGTTATTATAGAAGACTATTATACAGAAAATTTTCCCGAATCCCTCAACAAATCCTAAGAACTAAATATCAATAGTAATTATTTATAATAGAATGAAAACTTAAACCAGTAAAGGTGCCGATAATTCATCAATTAATACAAAGCGCTACTTAAAGTATATCTTAACCTAAATTGCTCCAGTCATTAACATACTCCGTATCATTTTAACTTTGTCTAAGGCAAATTGTAAACTGAGTTTCGTCGACAGTCTACACATATAATTCGCAAGTAGGTTTTGCTTCAAATCGCAATAAATTTACATAGCTAATTATAATTTCGTTACATTATCCGCGGGCGTGAAATAAGCCGGTTTCAACAATCCACTGCTCTAAGTGGATTTATTGGCAGTAGAATGAGAAGTTGCTCGTACGCCCGTGGTAATGGTTTTGTAAATTAAACCCCGTTATGCGACGCGGTTTGACGTTACTGTTATGGCGTCGCTGTTGAATGGCAACTTTAATTTAACCGTTTCCTCTTTTCGCGTCCATTAATGATGACGCCCCGCTGACGAATGTGTTGGCGCTATTAAAAAGTTTTATAAAATAAGCGTACAGGTTTGATTGATGTCCGCACCTGGGGAGCGGTTGGAAGTTAGTAGTTGGAGTGTAAAACGTTGAACTATCATGTGGAGCCGTGCCCCGAGGATCTGACCGTCGCCTGTCTCGCAGTGACAAGCCTAGGCGCCTCTGAGACTTTTCCCTTCACGGCAACTTGTTCTGCGGCCTGGCGGCAAATTAAAAACGTCAATCACTTCTAACACCTATCATCGATCTATGATCCTCACTATTATGTGTTTTAATTAAAAAGCTTTTGCTTTTGTTACATAGTGTGATTATAATAAAAAACCATTTGTCAGAAATCGCAAAGAAAAATATATTTATAAATAAGTTTTATAATTCATATATTAATAACAGTTTGTTAGTAAATTATCGTCGTATGAATAATAACCCGTTTTACAAATAAATAATAACACTTATAATAGTAAAAATTCAATGTAATGTTGTTATAACTTGATTTATTTTAGCAGAAACTTCATTATGATTTTGTTTTACAATGATTATTTGTATCATCTGGTAAAGATAGAAAATACCACCACAGTTATAAAAGATAGATAGAGACTGTTGAAAATGAATGACGATATATAAATTGTATGTTTGTTAATATTATTGGCTAAATCAAAATCACATTTGTATACATTTTTGGAAACATTCAAGTCGTAAGGTTGTTCTTAACAGCATTTCTTTTAAGTGCTTAACAGTTCACGACCTAAGTAGCTATTTCCGTAACAGCTTCTAAAAGTCATCAGTTTAAAATCGGATCGTGAGGTGCACACGAACACTCCAAGTGGCTTCTGCCATTAAACATTTACGCGTTGTAGATAATGCCTGCTTTTTGTGTACCACTACACAATTTTACGACTCTTTTATTGTTTCCTGATCTGATCGGGAGCACTGCTTCTACTTACCTCGTTTCTAACAAACACCGTTGATTACGGCTTTTGAAGTCGTTCTGCAGATGTCTGCGGTTTCGCAACTTCCTGCTGCAGTTCTTAACTAAGAGTACATAAAAATTTAAAACGTCAATTACTTACAAAGTATATAAAAGATGCCTTTGTTACTAATACCTATAATTGTTGTATGCACAGATATCAAGCATTCACATCACAGCAAAATAATACTTTGCCTCTTTTTTTTTTTAATCATAATTTCAAAGGCCGGCCCAGCTCAAAGCAATCTTCAGTTCCAGTGTTCCACATTAAGCCACAAAAGCTATCACGCTCTGGGTCCATTCTGGCTTGTTGGAGCGCTACAAAAAGTAAATGTTTATTTTACCTGACCAAATTCCAGATTAAGCCATTTCAACTTTATATTACAAAAATGCGGTTGTTTGTGTCAATAAGGGCGAGGTGGACCCTGTGCCCGCATATATCTACGTTGGCCGTTCTTAGAGCACAAGCGGTCGCCGTATTACATACAATACAAAGGGTGAAATAATGAATAGTCCAGAAAAACGGCGCGGCTCTCGTTATGAGCTACATGCATAAATGATACGGCGAATCTGACAAATGGCTCGGCAAAATATAACAATGATGGTGGCTCCAAGTGGCCGTTTAATTATGCAAATAGACCGTGGCCATGTTCGTCCTGCAATAACATAACTGTTTAACAGCTGACAAACGCAATTCGGTTTTTATTTTTAGTGTCTTACTAATAAAATTTAACAAGTACATACATCTGCCGAGAAGACATGGCTATCATATACAATCGGTCAATTGAACTGTGCTCATGTATTCCTTGTTCTTGACACAAATTATTTATTAACATTTACATCTTACACTATAGCAATAAATTTAAAATAAAATTGTACTATTTTGTGAACAATATGATAATACTAAATATAATCGAATAACAACATTTAACTTATCAAAAATAACTTAATCTCAAAGAACATTTATCGTTTAAATAAATGTTTAATGGAACAAGAACATATATATATATATATATATATATGTTTAATAAACGCAGGGATATAAAGCGTTATAATAACTACTAACATGTGTATAATAATGTGATAAAATACCCATTTTTAACACTAAATTCAGGTAGTTAGGAACGATAAATGGTTCGCACCATTAAAACCTTATCAAAATTGCTTAGGAGATAATTACCCTACAATTAACGGCAGACGCTAATAATGAAAATGAGATTATAAATTAATCAAAAACAATTTTTCGTTCGTAACTCCTCATTAAACTGATCCAGAGCCCTGGGTGCTTCATCACTCAGTCAAATTGCGTTTCACTTAATTTTCTTTCAGCGGCAGGTGTGTTCGACAGAGCAATTATTTACACCGACGGCCGTGACGTCATTTTGCCCGCACTCTTATGTATTTCCTTTCTCCGCATTTCAGTCTAGAAATTATTAATTATACTAATTAAAACTCTCCGTAACACCACAGCTCATTTTTATTATTTGAGTAATTAATATATAACGTTTTCTTTATTATTTATGAACATAATACTTACAAGAACAAATACTAAAAAATAATCGACATAAACTTTTTTTAGTTGTTATCTTTGTATCATTTCATTTACGACTATAATGAATTATTTTATGTATGTAAAACAACAGCGTTTTAACAGAAAGTTGACTCGAACTATTAGCTTATATCTTCGAAAATAGTACATGAATTAATAAATAATCAAAGAAATGTTTAGGTCAGTATAGAAACATTAAAAAAAAAGAGGTACGCGAGGAAAATGAGAAAATACTCACTCTCGCGTTGTTTTGGGACATCAAAAGATATAAGGGAAAAATAAATAATACATTATCAAGTATTTTAATTAAAGCTACTGTCAAATCGACAGCTATGAGAAACAAAAATTTATTGTATTAAAACATCTTGAATCCAAATTTTTTTTTAATTCAATGTTGCGCAATTTCTAGGTACAAGATAAATTGAAATGCTTTCATTACAACAATCTTTAGAACAATAAAACTTTGAGATGATAATTTCTATATAACCTGGAGCAAAGAAACATGACAGAAATAATTAATTAATTCAATAAAGCTGTACATCGGAAAGAGAATTCGCGTCGCAGATAAAGCGGGCCATGGCTTTGTGTAATTGAAGAAGCAACCCTTTTGCTTACTCAACATTAGAGCCAAGGTCGTTTAAATACTTACTAAATGTCAGATCCATTTGTTCCCCTCATGTTTAGAAATGTCACTGCGGCTGATATGCCTATGGTTTAGTGTCTCTAATTTGACACTGACATATAGGATTAAATTAGAATGTCATGCCGACGCTACAGAAAATGAATTTGCGTTGGGATTGAAGCCCCCGCCCTTTAAATGTGTTTTTGTTCATACCATAATTTTTTTTTCTGTTCAGTCTTCACAAATGTTATACAAATTTCCTTGTTTCAACAATCTTGTTGTGTCAAATTTTATGTATGTAATATATGATTTTTCATTTTAACATTGTGCAAAACTTGAAAATCTCAACGTAATTTTCTTCACGGGCGCGCAGTTTTATTGGATTTATTACTGCAAACGCCCTAGAGTACGGTGATATTACTATCGTATTCCCATGGTAATAGTCTTGCTTTCATGAACTGGCATTTACGCAAGTAAATACTTGACATTTTGTTGTTACTGAACACTCGCTAAAGGCCTACAGCCGGCACTACAAAATAACCTTTTGTGAACAAGTATATAAAAAGGGATCCATTAATTCATTCCGACACGCGATGTTTTAATAACATTTTTTTTTTACTAGCATGTTTAAAATTTATTACCTGTTTGATATAAATTAGACAGATTTTTATCTATATATTTATTAAAAAAAGAAATAATTAAAAAAAATCTGGTCATCCGAATTTATGTTAATAAATTGGAAATGCGCAGTAAAACTAATGATCACAAGCGACTTTACATAAATCTAATAAACAAAGCAATTTTAAATATAACGCGTAATAAACGAGGCGACTACGTAATAAATATCTTTGCCGGCCGACCGCATCGATAACATTCAGAATACACCGGTGCACTTTAAAGCCTGGAATGAAACCGTTTTATAATAAATTCCCCGGCTCCTACCCTGTGGGATTAATCGTCTTACTTTTCTCTCTCAACCGTAATCTCCACAGGGAATTGTGTGGCCAAGATCTTCCCGTTTAAACCTCCACCATCGGCTTCATGCGACTACTCAAATAATATTAGAACAAATGAACAACGTCAGGTATTCGTATATTCTCACTATTTCAAATATAATAAAAGATAAGAAAATATTTAGCTACAACTTATATTAAATCGAGTTAATGTTTTCATATTTCAAACTTAAAATGTTTACTTCTAATTTACTGGTGGTACATCGGTTGCCGGCAGCTGTCTACCTACACCCAGTCTGAACGCGACAAATGTAAATGATATGCAGTGTGCAACATCCTAACTAGTACCACATTGTCATTTGTAGATTTATCATCATCTGGCAAACATCCTGATAGTCTCTTCGTAATATTAAAAAAAGAACTAACTCATGTTATACAGCAGAAGAACTTTTTTTGCACTAAGAAGAGATGATTACAATTCTCACTTCTAGGATTTACTTTATGACTACTTAAATTTTTGTAACTTTAACTGATGAAACGGTCTCTGGTGCAACTTTATCAGAGTTTACTTTGACTTTATTCGAATAATTGCGTTCATTCTGCTTGTGATATAGATCGCTTAGTTTTAATGGAATAGCACAGTGTGTATTCTCAGCTAATGGCCGCAGACATGACGCTTTCTGTTTAGTTTAAAAAATGGGTTTACTTTCTACAATCACCGTTTTAGTTTCCTTGTATTAACGAAGGGTTTAACATAAAACATTGCGTAAATAGTAATGTCAAGTGGATGTTAATATTTCTGATGTTGGTGTTAATTTTGTTTGTACGATATTAGATTTGGAGCGGCTGGCCACCTGATGGGTTTTACTAGTGCCAGCCGGGTTTAGTTGCTGTCACAATCGGCCGCTACTGCTCTGCAGAATTAACCGCCGCCACCCGGGCCGCTCTAAATGTCACTCTTATTATCGTCTGACACTCCGGGATTACCTAGGATAAATTGTTTTAACATTTCGAAAATGACCATTCCACCGGACGCCGACAGTTGTTATCTTTACGAATTAAAAACTCCATTCGCTGGAATTTCCTCTATTCTTATACTTTTTTGAGTCGCGCTAATCAGTTTATCAGTTTCATTAGGTCCCTGTGAGCCCGGTTACGTCAATTTGGCGAGCGTTTGATTGCTTGCAACAATCATTTACGTACGACTTTGTCAACTTTGACATACGAGGTTCACGGGTCGCCGGCAGCAGTACGTCTGCTAATGCCATTTTCCGTTTGGCTAATAAGTTTAGCATGCGCTATTACCAATCGGACGTCGAGCTTGGCGCCCGCCGAGCGCCTCTGCACACCAATCAATTTGGTTCACGTTTGAAAATTTTGATTCTCCACATTTAACCCCTTTTACGACACTAACTGGACCTTCATTGATACATTATTTAAGGCTTTAAGGTTTATAATTAATATTATTATTACTTATCTCTATCATCATCGGCTGATATACGTCCACTGCTGAACGTAGACATCCCCCGATAATAGAAGGATTTGTGCCATCTCCCTCCACGCTGGCCCAGTGCTAATTGATATGCCAGAGCATCATTTATTGATTAGCAGCGTGTACCATTAGCAGATGAGGTTAATTTGGGTTTTGTAAGTTGTTGTGTGGGACCTCTTACACCCAATAATTACATATAGATCATTATTATTATAAATTTGTAAGATACTAACAAATGAGAGTTCAACTAAATAAATAAATTTATAGGAATATTTCGGTACAAAACTAATATATGTATATACAGACTAAGCGCTCAGCTGTTAAGCCCAAGGGTTGGGCTAAGGGTGCTACTCTAGTTCATTTGACATTCGGATCACGAGCGCTTCGAACGATGTCCCATCTCAGCTCACTTGCGCCGATTGCATTAATTTTGTCGTTTTATAAACGATTTAATGGGCTATCTTCAGACTGGGCTTTCAGCGACCTCGTTTCGCTAGGATAAAATACTATTAGTATAATATTTTGAGCTTTTACTTAAAAATACATTTATTTTGTATCAATCACTTACATGTTAATGTTTATGGCATAATTACTAGGTTCTACGGAGACTGTAAATCCAAATTGAAATTTTCCTTAGTAAGAATTATGTGGTAAAGTGGTGTAATTGAGAGCGATGAATAATCGAAGAGTACATTTGAGAATAATAAATCTCGTGGAGTTACAAATATTTATAATCAGCTACCATCATCGTCATCTATTGTCAGTGTACTCTCGGTGGTACACAAATCAATCTTTAAACATTTTCAATTTATTTCAGAGTCCTTATCTGTGACAGCCTCAGCACTGAATTAATCTGAACGGACTCTCCCGCTCCTCCCCGCGGACCCTCTCGCCCCCGCGCCGTGCCGCAGGCTCTCGCCGGAAATTAAACGAATTAACGCCATCCAAATGTACATTTTTCACTTTGGGTGTCGCGCATCGTATCGATGGATCTCGAGTCTTTACCATCGAGTAAGGTCCGCAGATCAGCACCTTATCTATCTTCCATTAGATTGAACAATTGTTACGCCAGGAATGTACGCTGAATTGTAAATTGAATTCAAGACGAGACATCAAACTCGAAGAGTGATTTCATTAAGCCTATAAAAGCAATTTAATCTTTTAAACGTTACTTAAATATTGATGACTCTTGAAACGATTTAGCTGATGTCTGGCTAATGGATATTTAAAGGGATATTATCATAAATCTTTCTTCATATAAAACACTTACTTCCGGCATTGTAACTAATCGAGTATTCATTCTGAACAAACACCGAGTCCAACAGTAATTATTGTTAATAATAATAGTCGAACAATTCTGTATATGTTTATATATTTAGTACCGTAAATGCACAATAAGGTTTCATGCACACCTGCCTCTGTTTGTACGATATCCGCTAATTAATTCAGCAGCGGTCATTACCACGAATCGGATTTCTACGGTTATTGCGTCGTACTCCAAATCTGTTGCTTATTCAACTGAAGTTGTTGCTTGCCGTTTAACGAGGGTTAATGTTGTTTGATTACCTTTACCGGTTCATGTTTCAATTTATCTTCTTTCTGTTATTATATTAGAATGTTAAATTTTTCCTACGTTTAATTAGTTTTTTGTATTATGTTCTTAATTTTCAAGAAATTTCTTACTGGGTAATTTTAATAGAAAATTAAGAAGATATTGCAGAGAAAAGCTTAAAAGCATAATCTAAATCATGAAGACGTCAAATTTACTATGTGGAAAGATAACCTATTAAATAGGTATTTAGTAATGAAGAAATAGTAGTAAAGATGATTTGCCTTACCTTATTCATTAATATAAGTCGACGCGGTTATCACTCTCATTTAGATGTCAGGTACAAGGCATTAGTTACGATTACGCTAAATGTCCGCGTGTAATCCAAAATAATCAATACACTTAGGCTTAAAACCGAGTTTGTATTAAATGAGGCACGCACACCCACATACACATAATTTAAACCAGAAGCTTTTGCGTTCATCCTCTTAACGAGCCTGTATTGTTCGATAAATTACTTAACATTTAGTACAGAGTGATGAATAATTTTGGACTCTTCAAATAATAATGAAAAACTTGCCCAGGTACGTGCATTTAATTTTTTTTATACATATTTAACAATTTGCATAATCCAGCTTTCATATTATTTAATTATAAAGTAACAAGAATGGTTTCCGTACTGCGGCGGAGGTGAACACGAGTTCCAGACAAGTGTAGCAAGTTAGAAGTTGTACAACATAATGTTAAACACCTTAAGTGTTATCGCGCTCTGGGAGCAGCTGCTCTGCTAACTAACCGTGATTACCCACCCCCACCGTCTTGTGCTCCTCGACCGCCGTGTATCATTTTTTTTTCAACCCTCTCCAGAAAACGGGCTCAGCATCGTCTCAAAATTGCGATACTTAGCATTAAATTGTGGGGCTCTTAAACGGCATTATGCGAAGATTACGTAGGGCGCGGCATTTTTTTTATTGCCCTTAGCTAGATTGCGAGCTTAGCTGCTTTGTAAATACCTTAAAGGTATCGCTGGACATAAACTGGTCCCGCAGCCGCGGTGACGTTAATGAGCTGGTTCCCTTCGTTATCTCCGAAACGTACGTTTATCGCAGTCGAGTTTGTAATACTAAAGCCAGTATAGTCGGTACAGTTTTAAGCCGTTTTTTTTATCTTTCAGTATCATTAATAATTTTTCATTTCTTAATTGTATAGTCTTTTATAACCATTGGTAAAATGACTTCTCATCAAGAAAATTGTGACTTTAATCTTATGTAAGCTCCGTTAAAGTTTTTCCTACTTTAGTTTAAAAGTTCTCCCTCTCTGGTATTCAGCGCTCGGTGATTTATGAAAACTAGAATATTCTGAAGTGTATAAGGTATTTTTCATTGCAATGGATAACTTTACTATTACATTTAAAAACGTTTTGAGGTTTTGATTTAATGCTTTTACACGGCCATGACTACGGCGAGGAAAACTCTACTTACATATTTTTAGTAAATTATGAAGTAATAGCGTGTGTCTTGGGAAAAATACTTCGATGATAATAAGGAATACAATATCTTCTATGTTTTACGTCTGTACTCTTGAATGTGGTATAGAGATACAAATATTGTGATTGAGCGTTATTATCTCTCTATTCACTTCTTGCGAGGCAGTTTAGACTTATTTACTCTCCTAATATTGTCTATTTGGGAAGATAAAAGAAGTTAATTTTATAAATGGGCCATTCCCGTATACGTAGGTAATCTTGCGTCGGCCGCGTTATCGGGGGTCCAATCGGCCAAAGACAGATAGTGCGGTCGACACGCGAGCGGCGATTGATTAGCTGGGCCCGCAGTGCCCTGACGGGTTAATAAAGCCTCTTACTGCCAGCCTATTGCGTCGTGTGCTTACCCATTCGGCTTTATATCCGAATTTCACGAATCAACTGTATGCAACCGGTCATATTATAATCACCAAAATGAAATTCCTGATATTTACGTTATGTTTAATGCATATATCTTGTAAATTGCGTGTAATATAAAGGACTTTTTTTTGAGTCTACTTAAGAAAAGTTTTTTTTTATTAAAATGAATATTATATAGGTACATCATTTAACGTACTCTCTCAAAGTACTGATACAGTTTCAGAAGCTTAAATAATAGTTTGAATATTGTTTGTAAAGCAATTTATGCTAGGTGTTATGTCTGCTGTCACTTATGACACTTGTTCCGATATCCTCTTATATATACATATGTCTTCTAAAAAAATGGACTTTTTGTTAAATTATTCAGAGCTGTGTATAAATTGTGACGCGATTATAAAACACAGTGAGGCGGCGGCGGCGGCGTCCGGCACAAGTTTCAGCAACAATTCCGCCCGCGGATCGGATTAGGGTCGGAGACCACTCGCGGTCACATAGGGGTCTCGTGTACACGGTGCGCGTTTCACAAAGTTCCTCCCAACACCGGAATTAGAAAGTCAGTCTACCAGAAACAAATCTGGATTTGCCGTATACCCGAAACGCCATTTTCAATTTTCATTGCGGCTGACCACTCCGACGGCGTTATTTTAAGTATTCTCAGTTTGCATTTTATGATTGCTGGACAAATAAAATTTTTACCCGTCCAAGGGCCAAAAAGGATTAGTGTTTATTAATATCTATCTAAAGTCAACTTCTTTATACACTGTAAATATTCTAATGAAAGTACTTAATTTTATTCACAGTTATTTTTTTACTTTGCTTTTATACAAATCAACGTGACTTTGATTTTGTGCCGCTACACTCTCGAATATCGGAGACTTGCGAGCGACATGGCCGGCCAACCTAATTGCCTGACGAAAATAAATGATTCCGAAAATAAAAATAAACGGGAGTTTCGCATTTCATATTAATTTTTAAAGTAACTTTGTTTTTGTGCTTCATTACAGCACGCAGCGGCAAATTAATGTTTAGATAAATATGAGTAATGGTCAAAGTTGCGTACAAAATTTAATTTTAATAATTTGTTGCAATTTAACTACCAACAAAAATTTTTTGTATAGCACATTTTTTGCATTTTATATATAGCACATTTTAAAAGATTTTTGTGCTTAATTTGAGTATTATTTCAAATCAAATCTATTTTGCAGCACTTTAATATAAATTACGCAAGTCGTGATAACCTAGTAATATAAACGCTGATTTGCCACTCTGGAGGTACCGGGTTCGAATCTGGCATGCACCAATGAATTTTTCAATTTATGTGCAGTTGGTATAACACTAACTAATATTAGGTGCTCTCAGCCACGTATCAAAAATTTTTGGTTTAAAATAATTTGAGCGCCAAAGTTGGAAAATGCTTTAACCACTAGATTAACACGTTTAGATATAAAATTAAAAAATGAAAAATTTAGGTATAACCCCGGCGACATTTGTTACGCAAACAAAGTTAAACAAAAATGAAAAATAAATTTTAACCGGACCGACGCTCTTGATAAATTTGTTTTACATTTTATTAAACTTCAAGCAAAATATATCTCGGGTGCTTTCTCATTCTATGTGATACACGGTGATGGAAATATCCACTTAGCTACACATTTTACGTTATAAGACGCTACAATAGAGTCACTGCAGAGTGCTAAGACGTATACTTACGCCACGTTTTAGATGCTTTATACACTGACTCCATTGGAAACCTTTAGAGATGCTAATGTTTATGTATCGGGAGTCGAAACATTAAAATATTAACGCATTATTTTACCACGTGGTCGCCGACGAGTTACCATCAACCTTGCAAAGTCACGCGAGGTTAATCTGTCTTCATTTCCTATCTATCAGTATAGCGGTCGAGCCCGCGAGTGGAACGAAGTGGTGTAGAGCATTAGCTACTATCAGACGACTCTAGTCGTGAAAAATGATTTCCCACCACCCCTCCGGCCATACCTTTTCGCCATCATTCACTGTTTGCCATCTATTTTAAACGTTATCTATTGTTCTATTTAATGGTTTGCGTGCTATGGGTAAACGAAACGTTTGTCTACTTTAATCAAAGTCTTTATTTCTTTATTCCAGGTACGTATCCAGAAATAAAAAGGAAACGGTTGATAGTGTAACAAAGGTAGAGTAATTAAAAATTTTCCAGAAACATCGTTATCGTTAATTTAAATTTTTTCAGTTCAACACTCTAAACTGCACTGTACCAACGACACGACGGTTTTTAACTAACTTTTTTATCCTGCTATAGTTTGTATACGTCAACAGTTTTTAACAAAAAAAAATACAAAGCGAATTAAACTGGGCGACATGTAAAACAATGGAATAGTTATAACCCTGGACTCTTCAACTAAGGCTGCAATGGCGGACGCTGTGTATTTTAATTATATTTTTACGATAGCAAAGCGTACACACGTATACTTGTACGGAGGGTAGAGACCCCAAGCCATTTGAAGTACCGCTTCCGGCAGGCGCATACAAAAAACATAACCCTTTCAGACCACACCAAAGGATCATTTAAAGGGAGCGTCTACGAACACAATCTAGTCTGTAGATAGAAGCACGGCGTTATTTTACAGTAAGAACATTTTAGATAAGCTGTTTTGTCTACTACGAGCTTTTTAAAGCACTTTAACATTCTCTTAAAAGAAACTTTAGGTGATAAATTACAGAATTTGATAACGTAACGTTAGAAGGATGGAATATATCGAATCATATTTCACTTAAAGATAGCTGTAAAATCCGAGATTCTCCGGGCAGAGTGAGGAGAATACGTATATTTATAACGTCCTTACAATTTTATGTCCAAATGCTTCACCCTAACATAAGAAGATGTATTGGCAATGCAAATAAGCGGTATTTTCCAGTAAATCAGCAATGGTTTATGTTAGGGCGGTGGCAAATGGGCATTATCCTTCTTTACATAACGCAAAACAACCACATTTCTTCGGTTCGCATTAGTCTTCCTTCGTTCGTGATCTATATCGGCTTGTACGTACGTGGAGTGCCCGCGGCGCTTTGCATAAATCACATCGCAGGAACTAAATGCGTCGGAAGAGCGAACCCGAAACAAATGTCTGTGCGGCCGGCTCCAATGATCACCGGAACATAATAAACAGAGAGAGAAAAAAAATTAAACTCTAAAATGAAAACCCACAACAACAATGAAACGTGGCTCTCCATAAATAACTGAGCAGGCTTTCGTTACTTACGTGGGTAGATTTGAGAGTTTTATACAGTAGAAGCTGAATGGTGGCCGCCGGTAAACAACGGGAGAGATTTGAATTATGAGAGTTAACACTGAAAACGCCTTTGCTTTATTGCAAATAGATTTAACATTTGAATTACGCAGCTCGCAACGCCCCTGTTACTGATATATTGACCGAGTGGAATTAGTATGCCAGCCACGAGACTGTGTCGCCTGGTAATTTTTTTGCAGAAAAAAAAATGGAGACATAATGATATCGTCAAGGGGAGATAAGCCTAAGCGTGCCGCATTGTTTATCACGTCTCTTTCAGATTTTTGTGGATTTTCCACGAGGTTATAATGGTTTTATTAAACCATTAGCGGTAAATGTGAGTCCGTTATTTTAAAAAATATCGTTGGTCACGGTGTACATTAGAATTAAACAGCGCTTAAAGAGATAACATGTAGGTATATAATCGCAGAGACCACTTACTAAACGTTAGGTATTACAGAGTGGAGATGACAATGGCTTTATGAATTTTTAGTGTGTAATCGGTTTACCTTGAGTTCTGGCAGACAATGAGGGTTCATACTGTATGCGTGCGACCGGATGCGACTCGCCTAAAGAGGACCGGCCCTTCATACATAGTTGAGTGAAACGCCCTCGCTGTACATTTAAAATTCACCCCGTAATGACGGCGGAATGAAGTTCGTTGTTTGAACGCGATCATTGCGACGATTTCAAAAGTGTTTACTGAAACTACCTCTGTAACAGCGAATTTTTTTTTTACTTAAAACGCAAACCGTACGAACGTATATCTTACTAAGATAAATCCCTCCATTACATTTCTTATACGACTCTTTATATGTCCCCGTTGGGCAGTAATAATCTGCATTGTCGTTTACATGGACAATATTTTTTCATTCCTCGCAAAAACATTGGTATGAATGGCTCGCCGTTGGCGGCGGCGTTTGATATGGCGCGTTATTACAAATATATTTTTTGAAATACACGATACGTTCAGGGAATTGTTGCAATGCGCTTATTTTTGTCGTTGCACATTATCTTTCTTATCTGATTTATTGTTCAAAAACCGCATTACTACCGAACAGGTTTAAAACTAACAATTTATTCAGAGCATTGTTGAGAAAAATTTCATGAACACGACATGTTTCGTATATACATACATACAATTGACATAACTTTAACTAAACTTTTCTTTTATGTATACTTACGTATAGCTTCATTCTGATTTTTAAGGAAATCTTATAATTTATTTTGTATTTGCATTTCTTACAACACCGCTTAAAACTTTTTCTATCAAAAAACTCAGGTTAGAAGTTAAAAAGCTTATAGGTTTGCATGGCATACTATTTTAAAAATTTCAACCTCGATCTGATTTAAAAAATATAAGTTCGATATGAGGAGAGGAGGTAGTTGGAGCGATTACGTACGATCGTTTTCATCGTCATAAGCCCGCTACACGGCAGCGATCCGCCGCGATAGCCTCAACATAATATTACCACTATACCTGTATCCGACTCTTATCTTTTGTACTGGCGAGCGCTACATTTGATCCAATTTACCAATACAATCGGATCCCGAGTATTGCAATGGCATTATCTCCGTCGGCCGTGGGCCCCGCGGTCTCTAATGCGATCCGGACTAAGAACTTTTGTTGGCCTCCACCGAACAGTTTCAACTTGCTTCCCCTGTAAAGCTCAGATTTAATGTGTAAGTAAGAAGTTAGTACTGCTAAATAAACTTTCATTGATTTAGAAGCAAACTTAATATTTCAAATCGTTAAAATGTTCAGAAAAGCATCTTAACTATAGATCTTAAATGTATAATAGGTATCATCATGATCACGACGTACCTTCTTCAAAATGAAGTTTGGCGATCAGAGACAGAAAACTATTCCGGTCTTCAGCTTATTATTTTTAATTGATGATTTTTAAAGACGGTCTTTTCTAATCTGAAGTCAAGCCATTTCTTCTGCTGTCTACCAGGAGCACTTTTTCTGGGAATTCCGTCGTCTCGCGTCAATTTTAGAAACTCATAAAGAGATTCTTTTGTTCCGGTGTCCGAAAAATATAACTTTTTTTTGCAGTTAGATTTCTCAATAAAAGGTACAGTAGGTCTAAAATATTTTAATTATAAGTATTTTACCATTTTCTCTTAAGTTTTGTTCGTCCATCTAAAATTCTTCTGGGAAATGTTATTTCCAATGTATTAAACACATTTTTAGGCGTTTTATCAAAATAGGCAAATTTTCTCTCTAACTTAGTATGTTGAAAGGTTTCACAAAAATAATGTAAAAAAGGATAAAAAGGACCTTTAAAGGCAGGGTACGTGCATAATAATTCGAAATCCAATCGACAGATCTCGCCGGGGCGCCTAGGGAAATCCTTCTAGGTGAGAGGGCGCCGGACACTAGAAAATCTTCCCTCCCTCCACCCTGATAAGATTGTCCAGTGCAAGTCCCATAACGCAGAGGGATTGAAAACTTCCACCGAAACGAAACCGAACACACTATCCTGGGGGATCAATATGTTCGGAAATATAATATTCGTTTAGTTCCTTCTTATATTAACGTTGTACATTTACGTTACGCTGTGAAGCTTTACCAACGTTTTATTGCTTTTGTTTATACTAAAAACATTGATTTTTATGTTTAAATAATAAAATTTAACAACACACTAAAATATAATCTATCCTCTACACTCTATAATCGTTGTTATCATATAACATCACACAATATTCTTATATTATTTCATTATAAACACGGTCGTAAAAACAGGTTTGTTATAAGGTTTTAAAGTTATTAAAAATATACAAACTTATTTGTGGGCAAAATTTGTAATAGACTTCCGGCAATTTTTTTTTAAATCAAAATTATTTTGTACAAATACTGTAATAGATATAAAAACTTTTCTACCCTTAATTATATCACTGACGACATCCTTCGCGTTGTCACAGGATACCTTTGAGACCTGAATAAGTGAGTTCGTGAATTTTTCTTGGTAAACTTGAGTGGTTGTTTACACTGAAAGCGGAGTCGTTTACTTTAACATGCCTTGGGGGATGGAGAGGATCACTCACGTTATTAGCGCGGCCGCTAATTTTCCTTTGCATGGACTACCCTTTTTTTCTTTTGGCAAATATATAAATGAAATGGTACACTATGACATTCATATCGTAAGATAAGACGTTTATTTTCACACAAAAAGGAATATTCGATTACGCCCTTGAACGTTTCTAATTTCCTGGTGCTCGATGTGGTTAACGCAATTTCCGAGACTGGATGTAGAAAGCACCTGGGGACGGCCGTGCCCGCTTCTGGCCCATTATCGTTAAATCAAATAAAAAGTCTTTTGAAGTAACACAGTAACAATTCAGATCAATCGTCGATACTGTACAAATTGAACTGAAAATCTATATATGAAGCTTAATTTAAAATTTTCCATTTATTTCATTCTCAATGCGTCTCTTTCTCATTGTGATCTTTCAATATATAAGGGAAATTATTATTTTTTCAATACTATACGTTACGTTTGGAAATGAACGTTACGTTTATCTTCAACGCCAAATACCGAGAACTTATTTTATATGAATGTTTGTCACCTGCAAACTTTGGTCATTCCGTTTTACTCATTCGTATAATATTTTGTTAGTCATATAAATTTTAGCTGTAAAAATAACTGCTATTAGATGAGAAGATAATATTTAAATTGATACTAATCAAGAATATGAATTGTGACAAATTGAACAGTATTGTATCAAGTGACAGATAAATTTGAAAAGTGTAATATTATTACAATAAAAAGCATAAGCGAAATGGATGAAATTCGTTTACTTTATTAAAGGCAAGTCTTGAAATAACTTGCAGCGAGACTCGATACCAACCATTCCGGCATTTTTTCTCTCTCAGATATTGACATTGCTTGAGTAAGAGAAAAAAGATAAATATTTGACAGTTCGCAGTTTCCCCACCGACTGTATTTGCAGCAATTCTTGGGATGCTTTAAAACTGAAATATAGTTAAATGTTTAGTATTTACATCAGTACATTTAAATGCTATAGCATTTTAATTTTGATATAGCTCGACTCAATCAGCGATTGCAGTCCGCGAATTCGTCGCCATTTATCATTAGCTTCATTTATTTTTGCGCCTCTAGGAGATATGATTTATCACGGCGGGGCTAGGAGCGTAGGTTTGTTTTTGCGGCGCCCGCGAAGATATTAATCGTTATCGCGCGCGTGCTTCCCATCGTTTGTTTTCGTTACACTGGCAACGCCCATTAATTATCAATGAACGTCCGGCCACGCTATGATGAAGGTAGCGTTATGTCCCAGCTATTCCAGGTGACAGGGCCCGCTATCAACCCTTTTTAAGCCGCCGCATTTAGCGCAAAGTGTCCGATGTCATAAAAGTGTCCGATTTGAATTCGTGCCGCGGACGCTAAAGCCGGCGATTAACTCGATCTGTATTTTTGTCTCGTATCAGACACACACATCAAAAAAAGTTTGGGGGAAGAATTCAGACACAAATTATTCAATTAATCTTCTTAAACAGATATTTCAATTGTTTTATTCATTTATTTAAAATTTTGTTAAGATCATCTAACATTAAGGTCCAATAGGCGGACGTAATGTTTATTGGCATTTCTGCTAGTCAATTCCCTAATTGGGAGGTATTGGTATTTTTGCTGTTTGATATAATTGTTCTTTATTTATGAAAAGAGATATAGTCGAATGCCATAATATTTCACTATTTCTTGATTAACTATATTCAACGAGATAAATAAAACGTTTTAAAAATGCTATTAATGAATAATAATGATTGTATAATATTGTTTTTGTGAGTGTATCAATGTAATATATAAATTAAAATCTCAAATATTCTCTTACTTCTTGAGTAACTGGTTAAAATTACAGTTATTAACAATTTCGAAACTGTGTCAAAGTTTTGTACTCACTCGTTTTATTAAAAAAGAACATTGAAACTAATAAAAAAATTATTTAGAGCAGTGATGTGTTTTAAATTTTCTTAAAATATTTTCCTTTTCTCGCTTTTTCTTGTATTTGAAAATACAGATGATGTTTTTTACTTACGTCACTATGATAGTAAAGTATTGAATTTAGTTTATATTAGATATATATATATATACACTTAACGAATATGAGCTCGTGGAAAATGGATTTCTAATTTCTTGCGCAGCCAGTGCTGCCATCTGGTGTGACGCCGCCATCATTCGCTGTGACACGTTGATAGATGGCATTAGTCACATGCTTGATTGATCGCTGATGTCTCCACAACTCCGTCCATCTCCCGTCATACTGTCCCAGTATTGAAAGGCTTTTGAATATTTTAAAAATGTATCTACTTCGGCGATGGCATATTTTTTAACATTTTGTTTATACATAAACACTATGTTGGTAAATCGAATATAAACTTTACATCGATTTTAGCCTTATACCTATAGCCTATATTTATAACACCAAGAACTGAGTAATAAATACTTTATAAACGACGTTCTGCATTTAAAAATATAAAGTATATATTATTTTTTAATACAACACTGAAAATACCTTCAAATTATTTTCAAAGTAACCTGAATTATTTATATTTTTAACGACGAAAGATTTAGATATTTGCCATTAGGCTCTCATATCAGGCATTATGTTTAATTTAGCGTGAAAAAAATCTTATAGAATTAAAATTGAAAAGTTACTACTAATTGAAGATTCTCTGATAGGATGACGACGGCGGAGCGGAGGGTCACGTGAGCGCAATTTCAGCGATTAATGATGCGAACCTAATCCAACTAAGGAGGGTGACGGAAGGCGACGTCGTGAGGCTCATCTGCAAACGCCTCTTACCATAACTTCTCGTTGAAATCCAAACTATTAATGTTAATTATTCTGTACTTTATATTTTTGACCCTCATCAATAAAAAATAATATTTAGATAACCCAAAAAAACTTTACTATAATTCCTTGGGACATAAATGAAGTTCTAATAATTATTAACGTATTAATCCTATTTCTAAAATGAGATTGTGAATTATGTATAATACCATAATTCTAATAAACAGTCAAGTCATCAACGAATCAGTATCATCATCATTTCAGCCCAAGTTCGTCTAGTGATGAACATACATTGTACTGAACTTGAAATACTGTATTCTTATTTAAAACAATGTGGGTCATGTGACGTAAATATTTTGTACTCTGAAGTTCTTACTTGTACCTTGATCAACACTCATTGAAGAGTGTCGGATGTTTTGATATTTTGCAGGGTAGTAAACCAGTCGAATACACCGCATATAGCAAATACAGAGGGTGACAGTATCTGGAATGGATGGACCGATCGAGATATCTTGGTAGAGGTGCAGAGCTCGCCGGTTCATTAGCCCAAACCGTATTATCTCTTGCCTTAATGATTTCACGCTTGCTTTCAACGTCGTTCATTTCGGAAACTTTGATGGCGGAGAGGATGAGAATCTTGTAATCATAACGTGAATTACGATTAAACTTTAAGTTTTATCTAATGTGCTCGTTGATTACTTATAGTTGCGCTCTAATATCAGGCAACGTATTTAATCAATACGCAATAACTCATCTTTGGTAATTAAACTTTACTACAGTTACATTATTTTAGACAAACCTATTAAACTACGTAAAATAACAAGACAGATAATTAAAGACTAGATTATTGTTGATTAATATCCTTTTTTAAGTTGATTAAATATAACAAACAAACTTACACGCGATTCAACACTTACTTTATAGATGTAATAACTCATCGCTAAGAATGCACAGTATAATGGAAATGAAATTTTCAGAGTACACTTCTTCGCTAGAAACAAAGTATTATGAAATCATTTTTCTGTAAAATAATACTTTCTACAATACTCCAGTACAATTCTCTTAACCGTATTTCAAGTGTATTTATTTAAGAGAAACGTAATCTACTTAAGCGATTTCACGGTGCTTACGCAGTGTACTTATTTGAATAATAGCACATAAACTATATGAAGATTGCTCTGAAAGTAGACTAAGAAACCAAAATGGCTGCGTGGAATAGAAACAAAAGTAAATTAGCGTTTACGGGTATTATATAGCAAGTGAAAACGTTAAAACGCGTGGGAAGGCCGCAGTTCCCGTCAGGTGATACGCTTGCTGTATTGCTTTATTTGTTTACTCCTTCTTAGATAGTACGATCCCCATATAGGGGCAATGTACCGTGTATCTACGCTACGCTTAAGTCGAATGAGGCTTTATTTTATCCGCGTACAGCATAATATTAAATCTTCTTATTTTACTTCGGTTGATACATCTGTAAATTCGATATCTGTTTGAATTTTTGCTGAAGTTTACTTGATCCTCGTAAAATTTTGTCAGTTCATGCATTATCTTATCTCTTCACATTCGTAAATGTTTAGTATGGACGTATAAATGATTACTATGAACTGAATGGTAAATGGGATTGATGATCAGTTACAGACGTTTAATTTTATGTACATTGTTTGTATTATAATCTATTCTATCATAAACTTAATAGATTATTGATGACGTTGTTATATAAATTACATGAAAAAATACTTATTTTGAAAATTTAAAGCATTCAATTTCAAATGTAATTGCGAATAATACCTATGCAACTTAATGAGGAATTATCATGTTCAGTAAAAAGTAACTTATGCTATCGTACTACGTCTTAGCATGTGTGAATATCTACAAGCTAGTAAACCGAAGCTGCACTGAGCACGAAGGCTTCGGCCTACGGGTCTGATATAAATCTTGGTACCGGATTAGGAGGATCGCTTACAAGTTCTTGCTGCTACAGAAGATGTTGATATAATCCAAGGCACTTACCAGCATACTAAATACTATAAATTATTAAATTCTTAACTAGATTATTAAAGTATTAATACCTAACAAATCACTTCATAAGCTTTACGACTAGAATCAAATTTTAACTACCAATTAATACAACTACTGTTTATCTTTATACTATTACTGTTTATAAATATTAAATCCCTAAAAATATTAAATTTCCGTTTTTATACTTTGAGGTTGGCGACACGTCGGTAGCTATCTTCGATCCACTCAGTTATTATTTACACTCGTCCGCCGCGTCTTTAACTTTAATGGAGTCCCAGTTACTGTCACAAACATCTTTAACTACCACCGTCTCTTAATGACTATCCTTGCGAATATAAACGAAAAGTACTTTCCTAGTAAATGAACTTTTTTATTTATAAAGATTTCTTTTAACAAATATAGGTTAGAGCCCGTGTTGTAAAATATTATAAGGTTATTATAAGGTTAATACCTTTAGGCAGAAAAAATATATTTTATGAAATCGGTATCTAATACTGTATTGAAATATTATGCATTAATATCATATCAAATATTTTGCGTTATTTTTCCAATTATTAGGATACAGCATTTAATAATATTAATGTTAAGAAATAAACAACTTGAACATAGCTTTATGTGAAATAGAAAATGGTAACCATGGCCAGATATGGAATCGAATCTCTTAATAAGATCAACATGCAATAATCTAACATTCACATGAATAGAACCCAATTATATTTTATGCATTATATCAAAAATATAACCCAAGATCCAAATATAATAGTTGCGTTCAATTACTGATAAACCTGCTTTCAAATATAACCAAATGAACTGAAGGGGCATTGAAAACGGTTATTATTGTCCTTATTCAGTGTTATGGTACGATCTTAACAGTGTTTATTGGAAGAAATATGCGACTAACCCCTATTTCGATTGTAATTGGATTTTCGAGTACTACTTTAATTAAATTGAGTTACAAGTATTTACATAATTCTAGATAATAAGACATTAAGAGATTAATAGTTTCGTATCAAGAATTATAAGACTTTATTATGTTGAATCTATTAAAACAGAATTTTGGTTTAATGTGTGATTAAAATTTTTAACTGCTCTGTGATTATATTAAAGTGCACTGGGAATAGTTATAAAGGTTATTTTAATAATCATCATGTTAAAACTATTTGTTAAGATTGTCCTTAAACTATGTAGTGGTAGCATTCACCAAATTCTCCTATTTACATTAGCCGGAAATTCCCTCTCAACCTGATTTATGATCGGCCCTCTTGGAAGGAACATCTAACTGGGAGATTATTTATTCCCGCCGCTTTTCTAACACTAAAGCGGTGAGATAGTACGAATAACAGTGAGGCGTCACCGATTTGTTTATGCTAAACAATTTGCAAACCAACTTCGGGGACGTACACTCAAAAATCATTTGCATATTTAAATAGAAAAGCGCGACACCGCAACTAGCCGCCTTTCAACTAACCTTAAATTGATTATTCTGATAACTTCACGTTAATTTATTTGCATAAAGGTTGTATAAATACCTGTGGACTACTTTCGTTATAATAAATCACTGAGTGATACAGTCTGCATCAAAAATTGCCACTTCATTGAGAATACAGATACGTATGTTTAACATTGTCTTCTGTTCATGTCTCTCGCTGTCACTATCTTCAATATTCTTAATTTTAAAGGCGATTTCTAAGAAAAGTCTTACTACTAAAAAATCTATCAACAGTATAATACATCTTCTTTAGTTATATTTCTAGGATTATTAATTCAAAGATTTAAAATATAAGAACAGGTTTTCTTTACCAAGGTAACCGATCTATATAAAGTAAGGACTCTTAGTCATGTTTAAACATTTTTTTGTTTGGCTATGTAAAGGAGTACAGAATGTCAGTTACTAAACAAAGCAAAAGTGTTAGCTTCATTCCAACGCGATTGTTACTAAACCAGTGGAATTTTAATTCGCCTGAGAGTTTATTAAGTGCGTAAAGTTTTAGCGGGCTTCCAACAAGCACGGTAAATTAAGTGAATTTCCTTGTAGGCCCAAGCGAGATATCCGCGACTTTAATCTTGTCATGTCTCTTAAAATAATTAGTCTAAATAATTTTCTTAACTTTAAAAACTCTTTAATTTAAACATAATTACCTCTATTTAATATTTCCAAAATAATAATATTAGTATTTTTACCTTTTTTGACAATTTTAAATGAAAATAAAATATTACAAAAATATTTGCAGTAAAACGAAGTGAAATGAGTAAGGCCCGTAAAATCTTTTCATAAAATATTCAATAGAATATATTTTATTATACTGAGATTTCCACAATTTCCCGATAAATTTATGCTATATCTTCTGTTTTATATCCTTCCACAGGGCAAATTTGTTTCTTTTTCACGTGATTCAGTTATAAATCAAGCGCAGCGCGTACGTTTCTTTGGTTACGAATCTATTTTATGACCGCACACGCCGAAGGTTAACCAATAAAACCTTTTAACAGTCGTAACTATTTCGTTATAAGATCTGAGTACGCAATAAAAACGAGGAAATAGATATAAATCTAGAGGCACAATGCCCCACCCTACAGCACAATAGTGGAGGCTCGCAAGGAATCAATCACGGAAGGACAAATGTCTAAATAGCTTCAAACTAAGCCTTTATTTTTGTGACGTTTAATTGTGCCCAAACAATTTTATGTACATATGCATATAATGTTTTAACAGGTGAAAAGCTTGGTATTAATAGCACGGTAATTTTGGCCCGGCTCCACATAACTTAGCAAGTCATCGTTTGTATTCAGTTATTCACACGCAGCGCTTTATCTTCCTTCGAAAACGCGTCCCTGAATTAGAAATAAGCCGCCGTCCGCGCGGTTCTGTCGGAGACAAGCTCCCATTTTCGACACTAAACCAAAGATAAATTATTCTAGCGCATTTCTCATCATCACGATTCATTCTTTTCTCCCTCGACAAAGCGTCGTTGAATCCCTGAGACGTAAGAGCGTCCGTATCCACAAAATTAAACGAGTTCTCGGTGCGCAGTAAGTAACAACGTCACGCGAAATATGTACGCAGGAACATGCACCCTGCACCCTGCACGTTGTTGTGTCTTCGTATGTACGACGTAAGTATGAATCAGAGCTGATAAGCATTGTGCGCAGATTTGCAGGATCGTGCAGCCGTTGGCTGCCAAGTTTCGTGCCCCGCCTACACATTTGCATGTTATGAACGCATACCGCTCTTATTGTATTTTAATGCATATTCTTGAATTTTTAAGTATTCCATATGTTAAGTGAATTACACTTCACCTTATCTGTACATTTGTGTTACACCGACTTTTAACCGTACTTACCTATTCAGCATAAAAATATCAGAAAATAATTAGTTGTTTTAGTAAGAAGTGGAATGTAGATTTTAAAGGTAAACGCAGTCACAAGAGTAATTTTTGATTTAATTATTATATTTCATTATATTGAATGGAGTAAAGATGTACAAGTATATTTTAACAGACGGTATATATTAACACTGGTTGACCCGGGTTTAACAATAAATCAGTGCGAGTCGCAATTACAAACAACAACCGCAATCACTTCGTCCAATCATTACTCAAAATATCTCACTGCAGCAAAAAGATAACTAATTGCACACTCAAAAGACAAGGGCTACTCAACCCGCTCTGTCGCGTACTTACTTGCTCCATTAAATAGTTTTTCTGCTCTCGAACAGTATTTCCTAATAGCGTCTTTTAACTCTGCGATATTCATTTAATTGGAGACAATTTACTTTAATTGTACCGCGCCCCAGGCCCGAGGCGTAAGATTTAAATGATCTTCACGACACAATAAATAAATTAAATGAATTATATGTTTATGATACTAATATTTTCTATTTATTTGATCATTTAACACACGGAGGTTTTTAACATGCTGTTACTATTAAATTTTCAGAAGAAAACTGATTCGAAATGGGAAAGTTAAAGTTTAACTTTTCAGCGTCCCCGCAGTAGCGATGTAAACCTTACAAGTTGCCCTTTCCGCAATTCTAACAGAGATTGATTTTTAAACTGTGCCAACTTGCTCCGAAACATGGGCGAGCAACAAAAAAAAACCGTGGCAAACTCAGAAATGAAATTAGTGTAAGCGACAAGTTCATTTTACTTTTTAGTACCAACTCTGTACTGCAATAGCCGTGAGATTACCGTGGAAAGTTTTCCAGTACAGATTTTGATTACATGCACTCCTTCAGGAAAACTTCCTGTCGGATAGGAATATTAAATCTTATTTAAGTTAGACATCCGCAGCGGTTCAGGTTGTTATTTCGAATAAGGTGCATTATAAAACGTTGTGGGTACAAGATATTGCAATAACATTTTAAATTTCAACCTAATATGACAATATTGTGATTGAAACAAATTTGAATTTGCTTATAAAATAGATTCATATATTTTTATACATTAAAAGAACTGACAAAAACTCTTCTGTATTTATTCGAATCGAAATAACTTAATTGTAAAGTTATGAATGACATTAAAAGTAAAGAAATTTTATTACACCTTTAATGCTAATGTCTAAGAGCTTAATTTACTATACAATTAACGTGTCATTTTAATTTAAACGGCGTACTAAAAGTACAGTTACACAATCGTTAAGGGGTAACAATAAGGTAGTAGAGTCGCCGAGGCGCGGCTCGTTTCGGACAGCGCTCTCGCCGGGGTTGCATGCTGCATTTGGCTAATTACAACCCGGTTCGCTACCGTGACAATTCCTGATTACCAAAACGGTTATTTCGATGCCAGCTCTCATACTGGCTAATGCCAAGATTTTTCGGCTTTCAAAAGCACAACTCATTAGTACACAGCCATAATTTTATAATAAGATATATCACGGCACTTGTGAGATTTAAGACGATCGTCTCTTAACTAGCTTTTTAACTTGAAAAATTGACAGTTACCAAATGATGAAAACATTAATTGTGTAAACAGAATCTATTTAATAAGCAGTCTTGACGTCAGCACCTTGACGGCCTGGGGCCCAGTTCTGATATATTTTTGGAAAAGTTTCGCGTTCACGCTATTGCATTTCTCATTCTGATTGACGTTATTCCTCGTGACAAGATAGACCGCCCGAGCTACACTTCGGTAACTTTAAAGGAGAGTACGCTATTTATATCTCGATCAAACTTTAAAATCCATCCAATAAATTAGGAGCACCGCCTATATCTCTACGTCAAAACTTTTACCGATATTAGTAATTGCACGTCAAAAGTTGCCAAGAACTAAACTATTTCATTCAAGTTTTAAATCGTCCCCTTTACATCAAAGATTGTGAAGTTCCCTTTTAAAAAAAATCAACTAACATCGCAGACGATTAAAGCGCTTTTCGCTGAGAGTTAAGAGAAAATTAGAATCGAAATACTGTTACAGAGCCACCGTGTACGTCGAAGAGGCCCTACTCAGACGTTTTAATTTTATTAAACATCTCCCGGTGCCCGAGATAAAGTAGATTTCTTTCGCTGCCAAGTAAGAATTTCGACTCGTATAATAATTTAGATTACGTAGCAAGCAGTGAGCGTTCATTATCGTTCTTTTGTACCTGATTTCGTTGAGATCTCATTCGGATAGAGCGGCAGTCCGCGGCGCCGGCGTTCTCTCGAAATGGAAAGTGCGAAAATGAAATTATAAAGGCCCGCGATAAAAATAAATTAAATCGGATTTCACGTTTGCCAGTAGCCAGGGGTGAGGAGGAGCATTTTGTTGTCTGCGAATTCTTTTCTCTCTTTAAATATTTGCTTTAACAGTTGATTTGTGGCGTAATGAGAAAATTCACACTCCCCTTCTTACCTTTTTCTGGAGCTTATACATTTTTTTAAATATAAAAGCTTTCTCCAAGTACATTTCAGAACACGTTAAGTCTTTAATATATGATATTCAATATAATAATATCATCAAGCGATAAACGCCCATTGCTGGCCTCGGACCTCCCAAAAAATCACCATCTAATCGGTCCTAGACTCTGTGCATCCAGAGGTTTCTCGCAACCGTCATCAGATCGTCGGTCGACCTTGCGACCTATATGATATTTCATCATCATCATCATCACTAGCCGATAGACACCCATTGCTGGACATAGGCCTCCCCCAAACATCTCCACTCGGTTCGGTCCAAAACTGTCTCGATCCAGCGGATTCCCGCGACGTTCACGAGATCGTCAGATAAGATGTTGATTAATCGTTAAATAAAATTTATTTTTTTCTTTATATATTTGATACTTTTATTGATAATTCAACGGAGAAATCTCTGGCCTGTGATTATTTAAATAATGTACGACGTAGACGAATGGTGGTAATATCGTTAGGTATGCGATCACTGGGCACGATAATACACCTTATACGTTCCTTACACACGCGCAACAGATTTCGTCTGGTGATAAAACAGCGATTGATCCCCGCGATATGCTTTTTGCGTAAATACCACCCACGGCTATTAGTTTCACGAAAGCAACAGAAACTTTGTTAACTAGGTCGTTTTACAAACCAGTCTCACAAGTAAGCTATATCATAAATATGTTACTTGCTAATAAACATTTAACACCTGATATACTAACCCTATGTAATAACGAAGTATTTAATTATTGATATAAGCCTTAGGGGTTTTGTAACTTCTCTTAAAGTAACTAAAATATTTTTAATAATAGATATTACTTAACTTATCGTAGTTTTATACTGATCACAGTATTGCAGATAACAGTTACAATAAGATTAACTATCGTCGTTAAAATAAACTAACTTTTAAAAATATATTATATAAAACACTTTTTTGAAACACCTAAAATTAGGGTCAAAAGGAGGATTTAATACCTATAGGTATTCTTTACCAATCAACTTAGGAGGTGGAAAATGTTGTGGTGGGTGAAGTCTGAAAGTTATATTCAAAGCTTTAAAAAATTGTAATAATCATTATACGGCGCATATATACGTACTTATACATACATATAGATACTGTTCTGTACATAAATACACAAGATAAATCTATATACAAATATATGAAAAAACGTAAACAAATATATATACTCGTATATATATATATATATATATATATATAAATCAGAAAATACAGATAAGACAACCTAATTTGATGATTCCAAATAGTTCCTTTTCACCAGTCTCCTGATATATAAATATCCGATTTACTTTACTCTATTTTATTTCTACTCTTTCGTAACGAAACAATTTGGTTAATTATATTTTTATTGCTCATTCTGTGTCCAGTAAATCGAGTTTACAGTCCCCAGGGTCGCTTCATTTGTACCGACCCTACTTAATAGTCCTCTTCTAAGCATAAGGGTCAGGTCACGTGACAGTACATGTTTCTAAAACGAGAAGAATCCCAGGTGCTTTGTTAAAATTATAGCGCATACACAACTTTTGGGACATTTCTCATATTGTTGACTCTAATGTTTTAATTTAAAACATTTAAAGAGGTGCAATTATAACAACGGCACTAAGGGTTTGTTAGTCTCTATTATTTTGTAACCCTAAGTCTGGACGATGCTTATATTTCTGTGTCTGTGGTACTTACGACGTGTTTGTTGTTATTGTCCTCGACGTTTATAAAGGAGGTTACGTCGTCTATTAAGTTTCTAATAAAGCATTATTTAGAAACGGCAACAATGACTGCAATCAACTGACAATGCATCCCGCTAAATGAGTTCCTGTTCAGTATCGCACGCAGTCCCGCTTTCACGCATTCAGCGCACCCCATCTACAAACGATACGTTTACACATAAACCAGCTTTGTGTAATAACTCCATAACGTTTAACAGAGATTTTAGTGTGATTCACACCGTCGCTTCACGCGAGGATAGAGCATACAAAAGTGCATTACAAAATTGCTTTCACATAACACTTTCACTTACTTAAAGTGTGTAATTTCCCGGAAGCGATGTTGCGCGCAAAAATTTTTGTTGGTTACCGGGACGTCGCTTCATGAAACTCTCTGAACGACCAAGCGACGTCTACCGGTTACAGTGCTCACAACTCGCTGAAGATTTTTAAACTTTCGAGCGAATGATTTATGAAATGGCTGAACTTCAAACGCAGCTTGATTGTCTTGTTTTAAACTTTTCAAATTGTTTCTTTCTACACTATTACAGACTTTCGTCGCACTATCCTTTATTAGGAAAGTGATTATGTGTATCACGCTCTAGAAAATATTTAATACATTCTTTTATAATTCACATGAATCATCAATCAGTCCATTATAATAAATGAAATTCATCGTTTCAAAAAAATTTTACTTAAAAAGTTATGAAAGACGAAAAAACTTGTAATAAATGAAAAAGACTTTTTTCTATTTTTAATAACCAAAAAATGCTGCAATATTGTATTAAAGAAGATAAAAAGATAACAACTTTGCAGCAATTCAGCAAACAGGGAAGGCTTTAATTTAAAATTTAGCTCACGGAAAATATGTTGGGCGTGGCTTGGCTGAGCTAAGAAAGCGTGTTCTCTTTAATCTTGTCACAAAAGCCTCACCTGATTCAGCGAGGCTACGAGCACTCTCCGAGTCACAAACATCGAGGAATGGAGCGGAAGAGTGCCCGGTACTCTGAATTACTTCCTAATGAAAAGAGCCGAGGAGTGGGACAGAGTGGGACGAATGAGTGTAGTTCGTCACGCGGCCGCTAACGAACGCGGTGGGCCACTACACCCGCTCGAGTGCATCACGTACCCAGTTTTACATACCCACTACATCCCCACTCGGATCTTCCACGGCTTATTACTGCACCCGCTCGTTGGCCAAACGCAGCGACAAATGTTTGCGTCACTGCACCACTCGCATGTTTTTAGCTCAACTAAAAGTTTTGTTAGTGAATAACTCCTGTGTTTTTATTTATCTAAACCCAGTCGTCTGCCTCAATTGCGGCAACATAGTTATATCCATTTAACAAACCTGAACTGTAATTAATTTATTTCAACTACGGAGTAATTTTAATCAGATCCTCTTTAATCTAGTTACGCCTGCTTAATTCCATCATAATAATAAGATTTACTTTTCTGTAAAACAAAACGTAAATCGTTTAATTTAAACGCATTTACGCCTTCGTACAGAATCGCTTCCATTTGATATTGTGGATTACGTTTTCAGTATTTAACATCGAGATGGGTACTCAACACCGGCGCTGTCGTTTTTGCATCAACCGTATTTATTAAAGAATTTAATATACTTTATATAACAGCTTCGAATGCGACTGGAATGCTGCTTAACGAAATTTCTTCATCAGACATGGACATAATGAAAATTTCTTTATATTTATTAGAAAAAGATCAATAAAGAGACAGAGATTTGAAACAAAATACTTGCCCATAACAATGAAGTTAGGGAACCATATCATATCGAGCTCGTGGTGTCATGATTTAAAATGTTGGTGTATGTACACCAGAACTTTTTATTTGCACATCACAGCTCTGTAGTAGATACAGAGTATATATAAAATACCTTATCGGTAGGCGTTATCATAAAAAGCACCGTCACTAAAAAAATACCAGTAGCGGCCGCCCAAACTATTGTAATGATTTGAATATCGCTCCAATTCCATAACTGTGTGGGATCAAATGTTTTTATTTGTTTGCCCACTCAACCGCACGGATGGAACTAATGAAGAGGAGTTTCGATTAAATTAATACTGGTTTTATTTCCGTTTTGCTTTACCTATTGAACGTGGGAGTTTTTCGTGGTACAATCATATCAGATGAAGAGGTGTCGATTCACTTTTTTTTAAAACACTTCAAATATTTAACTTAATGGACATGAAAACATTGTGCGAGATTTAATTCGATTTTGATCATAATGATAAATTTATTTTGTATCTACCATATCGTGTTACGATTTATTCTGAGAGAGAAGTAAGCAGACTCCACCAATTCAAAAACTATGATAAAAAAGATAAAGGGTAAAAAAGGTTATTGTCTATGCTATGAATTCTTTGACCTTTTAATATGCAATCGAAAATTACTAAGGTAACAACTTTCATAGCAAATATATTTTAGTTAAAGTTTCAGTTATTTTTTAATCTATCTGTGTCGTCACGTTTCACTAATAGTTTAACTTATTTACATTAATATTTTTTAAACCCTTTCGCAAATGTTTCTGCTGTAAAAGAATTTGTAAATGTTAGTCTGTTTCTATGTAAGTTTTTTATATATTTCCGTTAGAGTTGTATTTTTTCTTGTTTATATTTTGTTTGATATTCAATTAAATAACGAAAGAACTTGAAGATTACTTAGCATTACCGGATAACACTAGTTCATAAGTTTTCAATTAAATAAATACATTTTTCATTAAAATCACGTACTTCAAAATTGATACGATTTAAATCAAAATCATATAACGTGAAATAGGTATAGGTGTTAATGGAGCGGAGATGCTCGTAACCCGTACTTATAACTTGAAGGCGAAACGAAGTTTAATAAGCAAGAACCGCACCGGTGCCGCTTTATTCGTGTTAAGATCTGCTTCGAGTTAACGAGGTGTGCTCCGGTATGTTTAATAAGTTAGTGTAATCATCAAAGCGAAGTTTATTCTGCGCCTATCATTTGGATTGAAGATTTATAACTCTATTTGATGTGCGCTGTGTATACGTTAATATGAAATGTTTCAATTTACTGTTATTACTTTGGTTATACCATATTTGGATAGGTTTAAATGTATACATAAATTCAAACATGTGGGCGTGTTTACAAAATTTTAATACTACAACATAAAACCTTTAGTATTCAGATAATAAAAATTACGGTATTTTCGGAAGAGTATTAATTTAATTCGACGAGACTAGTAAGACTTTCACTTGATGGTAAGTGATACGTTTGCCCGCAACAACATTGCACTGGTTAAAATAATATACACAACACGTCATTGCGCTCTTCGCCTTGAAACATAAGGTATTGTCTCGTTATTCCAATAATTTCACTGGTGCGCAATAGCATTCCATTTGGAACAGAGTAATATTTGTGGGCTGCGATAAGACCTACCTAGACAGTTCGTGGCAACAGAGGTGTAGTACCAGAGAAATTTCTAAAACATATATAATGCCCAATTTTAACTTTTCATTGAGTTTATCATGAAATGTCAAAGTCTGTGTTTTATTTCAAAACTCAAAAAATTGTGAAACATCTTAATGCCTTTTATTGAACAGTAAGAGTTAATTAAGGCGAAGGTTAGAGGTACGTTTAACCTATTCCAATAGCGGCTCACTTCTCGTTCGTACTACAAAGGATATAAGAAAATGGACGCTAATGATCCGCCCGTGGAGCTTTGGTAAATCTCATTACATACAAGTGCGCTCGACCCACTCGCTGGGCGTTCTCGATTTCGTATTCGCATTTCCAAATGATTCAATCGCGGACCGTTACGCAGAATTAAAATTCCTATTGGATCTTTTGTTCCGTTGAGTTTCACGGCGCAGGGGCGACGGATCGATCCGATCTGCCGGAACTCGCCGGGAATCGAACAGTCGTTAATGAAAGTTCCCCCGCGCAATTAGGTAACCGTCTTGGTTTTATTAAATTTAATCAAGAACTTATGCAATATTACACAGATTGGGCCAATCGAGACTGTGTACAAGTTTCGATAGCGCTGTAGTTTAGAACTAATTCGGGAAATCAGCGGAGTTATCTTGGTTTCAGCGCGATAGCCTTATAAAAAGAGTATCAACACTTACTAAGGATAAGAGTGGATTAATGACGTGCTACAAAAGTTTACTCTGTTTCTGATTATTGTGTTGAGTTAATCAAAGAAGGTTCATTGTATTCCGTAGATATTTATTTTCTTTGTTGAAAAAAATAATAGCTGCATATATATAAATTATAAACTAACCGCAGATTTAATACACTGCAGAAAATATAAACTTTAAAATATGTTACATTTGAAGCAAAGTATTTTTATCTTAATAAACCTTCACATCGTTTACATATAATTATTATTTTTTTGAAGATCTTTAATAAGAAAATATGCAAATGTTAAGTGCTATGAATATTTTATTACATATACTGCTACAAAATTCAGTAGCAGTTAGATTTAAAGGTTTATTGAGAAGCCCTGACCAGGGTTAGTAGTTTACCATTAAGCGATGAAAATTTATAGTTATAGGGATACGATTTCTGAACGGTTTAATATGATTATACCTATCAAAATGCATGGTATAATTCTAGGTAATGGTGGTTATTATCTTTTGTAATTTCCTCGTACTAAAATATTATTTAATTGAAACATGTTACGGGTTGTTTTATTTCAATATTGAAACGTTCATCCACGGGTAAGTAGGTCAGGGGTTGTTGCTATACAATAATGTTGCCCGCAGCTACATGTGTAGCGGGCGCGTTATCGCCGGTGATAAGCCGCGCCGGAACCTCGCGCGTCGCCCGCCCAACGATGCCGACGGCTGTATCTATGTTACATTACACCCGCCTCACTACGAAAATCATTTTGCTTCCACTCTCGTACTATTCAGGCTACATTTTGGCCTTTTTGTACTTAAATAAAACATAACTCCTTTCCGCGCCACAAAAGGCACCATTAAGAGCGCGTTCAAAACAAACATATTTAGAACAAACAAACCGCAAATCGGAATGCGAATTCTTTTTTAAAACACACGACTCAGTATTTCAAGCCGTATCCGCCGGCAAAACAAAGATTCCGAAACTAACTTCCACTACCATTGTGTAAGGCACCTGAAAACCGCGAGCGCAGTTTCGAAACAAGTATTGCACAATTTTAAACAAAGGTATAGACGGGGCAAGGCGGCATTACCATAAACCGCGACTCGGTGGGAGCGCAAAATTGCTTTTTTGAACTTCCACAATGTTACCACTATTAGGAGTTAAGAAAAAGTTGAATAAAGATGGCAGTAGAGACGGCACGAGGCTGTGACGGCGTAATCACATTCCGGCCCAAAGTTCGGATAGTTGATGCAAAATGGAAGCACCTCGACCCTGTTTACAAAGCTTGCGTGCAACTTCGCCACTCGAAACGCAACATAAGTATTTACGTAAGTCACCGCGACCCCGCCGATGTGCTTTTTAGCAATTCTACGACTCCGTAATACTTAAGCAGTAGATATCGAACCTCATGCAGCACAGTAGCTAGAATAAAACCGTTCGAAATGGCTTTTAAAGTGAACTCTGTTTTAAATTTAAGTCCTATCTTCTTCTATTATTACCAAAGCTAACGAATATTATATATATACCTTCGACTTACTAACAGTGACATGATAAATCTCTGGTTTCTGCCCCTAAAAGAAATATAATAAACAATTATTGAAATAAATTATTTTACTCTTCGTTAGGTTTTTTTTTTTTTTTTCGGGTGATGTCGATGCTTTCGGCCACTATTGTGGCCGTGAAAGCTTCATCGGACCCTGCG
>DWLS01000052.1:0-48443 GCA_018246255.1 Pachliopta kotzebuea | reverse complement strand
ACCATTTTCTTGTTGCAGTAAATCATCAACACACGCCTCCGAATGTTAACGAGTCAAATGCATAGTAAATTAATGTAGTAATGTAAGTAAATTAATGTACATAGAGCGAAAATAGAAAGTCTTGAAGAGGAGGCCGAATACAGAACAAAGAAATATCGAAAGCCGTCCTCCCAGATAAACCGATGTTATAATAAGAGCAGTCGAAAGTGGGTTGAAACGAAAAGCTGAGGACCATATTTGGAGGAAGACCTTGGGGAAGGTCTATGTCCATAAGTGGATTAAAAAGCTGATGATGATGTGCGAAAAAGTTTAAAAACTACTCCCTATTAAAGAAAAGGGTAAAAGTACAGATGTATAACACCAATTTATTATCACAGACCGTATATATTTTTTAAACAACAAAGCGACGAGACAAGCATGATTTTCTTATGATGGTAAAAGCGCACGCTGTCCCACAAACAAAGTGCTGGTAACTAGGATGATTTACACACAAACGCTCGTCAATTTGAGACGGAAGATTCCATCGTGTTACCCCAGTAATTTCACTAACTATAATGTTTGCAATATACTGTTTGGCGGTAGAAATAGGTACTGAGGTGCGATCTATCCAAATGTTCTCAGGTAACAGAGACCATGAGAAAAAAAAATGTCTCATAATAAACATAAAAACAAATAACAAAGACCGCATAACTTGGGGACAAACGGCACATAATCGAATAGACTTCCTATTGAACGCTAAGTAAATAAATTGCCGTCTACGTATCAAGTTCAAGACGATAACAATGTATTGTCAACTATAATTTCATTGTATAGTGTACATACGAGACGGGTGTGATGACCTCTGTATTTATTTACCTTTACCATTTGTATTATGATAATAAATTTAAAGCTAATTGTACTTGCATGATAATGTTGGTACGAAAACTAACTTAATATATAAATACAGAAAGAATTGACGTTAATCCGTCCGGAAAAACACCATTTACATTGAGGTTAAAGATCATTACTGTTCACCAGTAAGCAAAATTACCGGGTTCATGACTGAACTGCTATAAAAAGAATTGAACGGACAAAAAAATATTTAGGCATAACGAATGTTTGAGTTTAATTAATTAAACTTAAAACCAAAAATCAAAAACGTGCTGAACCTCAATGGTAAATTCCCGTCTCTATTGACCCCAAAATGGTTAACACAGAATTTAAGTTATTATTAAACAAAATTACAATGCAGTATTAAAAGAAAATTGCCGAACTGGAAGTGCGCCGAATTAAATTACGTTCAAATGATAAAAAAACGATTTACCGCCTCACCTTGTAACCGGATAAAGTTGACTAAACTTCTGGCATAGGTGCAAACTGCAAGATTTTTCGCTGTCATTAGGATCATAACAGGATAGAGGTTTTCCTGAAAAACAAAATAAGTTGACAATTTTCATCGACTAAATCTTATGAGAATCAAATTCATTTACTTAACTATTCCACAAAGAGATACATGACGGTTGACGATGACTTAATACATTACGGTGATAGTTTAAGCATGTACTAAGTCTGGATCGAGAATAAAATATATTTTACCAAGAGTGATAATGTTTTATGGAATATTTTAGACGAGAAGAACGAAGTATATACATAAGTATAAAACATAATTTTAACCACAGTAACAGTAGTACGTTTTTAAATATATATTAGCGGAAAAAAAGCCTCTAGTAATTTCTAGTTCAGCACATAAGTAAGAGTAATAAAAAATACGATTAGCTACAACGACCAACAATTACTCGGCTACATACAATGGGGGCGTATTGTACATATACTATGTCTGTTATCGCGATAAATTAATATTCCATTACAAATATTTCTTTGAAACATAAAGAAAATTGAATAAGACCCTTGTTTTGTTTATCTACCTTCCATGATATTAATAACCAAGCGACCATCGCTTATTTATGTGTTTCAGTAAAAATTACGAATTTACTAAAGTTATTGGCTATACTTTAATCTAATATGTAACGTAAAATTATGAGAACTTTCAACAAATAAAAATATAACAGTATTAAAATTGTAAAAAAAAATTGCCACAACCAATTGGTTTGTCTAATGTTGTATTTGTGATTATTATTATTATTATTTCAGATATGTTATTCATGTTCTTCATTAAAATCCTTACCATTTTCATCCTCCGCTGGTGGTTTGATTGGAGACCACGTGACACCGTGGTCGAAGGTGATAAGAGATACCAGATGCTCCGGCTCAATGTTCGCTATCAGGGACTTGGAATTCACCTTCGACGCTATGTAGATCCCTTTCAAACCCTCCACGCGGTACAAATCCGTAAACGCATCCTCTGTTACATCTCTAAAATTATATTCAGATAAAATCACATATAAGCAGTCATATATAAGGATTGTTATTAAAGTTATTACAGAAAAGCTGATAAATCCCTTTTCAATTAATGTGGTAGAATTAAACAATGCAGGTTTTTAAAAGTAATTTCAAATATTTTAATCAAAAACGATTACCAGATCTACAAACAAATTAGGTAAAGAGAACAGATTGACTTTAATGATAAATTAATAAAATATTTATTTTCTCAATTTACCATACGATAACTATAATATGTTATTTCTTCGATAACCCAAGGAGACGGTTACCAAGTGACGATAATCAAAGAAGCCATTATAAAACATTGTCACATATTAATTGCATTAATTACTTCGGTCTTATGTTAATAGCCTATCCTTATCTTATGTAACTGACCAGTCGAAGTAAAGGCTACTGTTTGGATTCCAAGCTACATAAATGTAAAAATTTAAAGGACAGTATGATTTTTTGAAGCCTCCTAGCAGTCTGTGTTGGTATAGTTGTCATATAAAGTTTATAAGAGCTTAAGTATGGTCATCTTAACACTTTTTCAATTGAAAAAAAGGTTAAAAGAACAATTTATACAAATCACTAAATAAATAATTGCCTCTAGAACATATTGTATCTTAACTATTACAATATTTTCCGAGGTTATTATTACATATTTTATAATGAAAATGAACTTGACCTTAACCTCTGTTCTTCTCGAATTTTAACACACCAGCAAGACATTAGATAAAAAATGGATTTGTTGCTCTGACTTCAATTATATTGTGAATAAACATTGCGATAAGAACTAGGTAATTAGCTAGTTAACTGCTTACCATACCATAAATATAATTTTATACGTAGTCTACGTTTAGAGGGAGTGAGTATTACAGCAAAGCGGCTATAGATGTGCTATATAATAATCTCTTTCCAACGAGTTTAGTTTATTTATAAAGAAAATAAAATTTGTGATCCTATAAGAAAGTTTAAATGAAAAATTTTAGAAAAATTAATTGCCCTTTATTAGCAACTTGACTTTTATGCAAAATATATAATAATATAGTCTATAATACACAGCTATTAATTTTCAATATTTATTGTTAATACGTGTCTTCTTTTACGTTCTTCGTTTACGAACTTTTGCTAAAATCAATAGTAAAAGATATTGGGAGTAGTTATCAGCGAAACTGTAAGGTCACGGATAACACAATCAATTTGTGTACTATTGAACATGTTTAAACTTTCAAAACTGTTTGATAGGCTGAATCTGGGGATGCAGTTTCACTTTAACCTACTTACAACTGCAATACATTTAATATTTTATATTAGAAGCGACTAAAGATATGGTCATCTATATAAGGTGATACACCAAGCCATAATAATGAGGTTCTGTCTGAATCAAAGTGTTTGTAGAGCGCCTTATTGCGCTGCGCTCATATAACTCTGACAACACACGCGACATATCTTGATCTTCTGTATTTACATTAATAATCTATTCATTATTAATACTACATAATAATTAGTTTAACTATTTTTATAATTATCGAAATATTTTAGACAACTAATGAGAAGTTCTGAATGAGAAATTTCTATAATCCCAAATATAAAAATATTTACATTATTAAAATATGTGTAGAATTCGTTCAACAAAGATTAAGCTAGTGGCAATAAGGAAAATAGCTTAAGGAAAAAATATACAGCTTACTGGGAAAGTCCACAATAAAAACTAGTTTTAGTATACTTAAATGCCTTTGATATTTCATCAACTTAATATAAATGTTATTAAAGTATATTTAAGTTCAAATTCGGTTTAATAATACTATACTATTGTAATTGGCAATAAAGTTAAAAAGGAAATTGATCATTTTTACATTTCAACAATGATCAAAGGTTCATTGGAAACTGATGTACTTCAATACAATTCTACGAATTATATTCGAAAGCATTACTCATTCAAAAGGGAACGTAGATATGATTCTTAGAAGTTTCAAAGCTGTTTTTATTAATTTTAATTACTTCAAGATTAGCCTCATCAATATTTTAATGATTACTTTATGGAAAATATTATCTTCAATAGTACTGGAATGTCCAAATATCTAAAAAAGCGCTGCCGTTCATAAAGCATGGCATGAGGCATAAAAGTTCGTATAAACAAAGCGACTTTGTCTAGAATGTTTCTGTTAGAGAAACAAAACTGGTGATAGGTCTCTATCGTCGGAGACCGTCTAGGTAGGTACCACCGGAGCTCCTATTGCAGCCGACAAACCGTATTATGCAAACATTACTGTGTTCCGGTTTAAAAGGGTGCTGTAAGCTAGGGAAATTATTGGGGTAAGGAGAATTAACAACAAACGACTCAAAACGACGAGCACAATGTGATGCTGGGGTTACCATCTTAAACACCGCCACGTCGTCATGTGCAACCGTGTTATCTACCATCAGGTGAAAGCCTTACTCGTCTCGTCCCCACGTCAAATAAATAAAAATCATTTTGCACTGATGTAATTGTCTATGTCGAACGTCACATAGAGCAAGTAACAAAAAAGGACGTTTAAGAATCTTTTGTCGATTATAAGTTTTTTTACGTTGCGTATACATTTCAGTATTTATAGATATAGAAGATAATAAATATTTATTTTAATTCTTCAGTATTATATAGATATAGAAGATAATAAATATTTATCATACAGGTAATGAATTAATGATTAAAAAATTGTAAATATAAAACTCTAAAAATTAACCAAGGGATATTACTAGAAGATGGTGAAGCGTGCAGGTTAATACTCTGGCTCCCAAATTTTGATATGATAAATACAGTAATGCTTCTATGGAGTCAGATTTATATTATATATTAGCATCATGTATCGTACCATTTATTTAACAAGGACTATCAAAATACGAATAGAGGAACAGGTATCATATCCTTTTTGTCATTTTTAACATTGTATACGTCTCACTGCCGACATTTTCGTACTACAACTGGTTCGTTTTTTATTAACGACAACAAGGTTTTCAATACGAAGTGTCTTTCCTTACAATTTTTTGTTGAATTGAATTTACTACGAAATTGAGTTCGCAAAAATTAAAAAAATCCTAAGTTGGGGAAAATTAAAAAGACAGATTTTGGAACTGTAAATAATTTCTGATCTAACTATGATATTTCTTTCTATTTTTTTTTTAGTCAGAAAATAATTAAAAAGCACTTACTCCAACCAACTATCCTTCCAGTTCCCTTGTGGGAAGTAGCACAGGACCTGTTCCAAGCTCAGCACAAAGTTGTATTGCGTGTAATTGCCGTTTATTTCCGACACGTATAGGTTAGCTAGATTCTCTGTGTGCATGACAGAGATGAATATACGTTTGTCCGTCACATCGGCTATGTGAAACTTCCTTCTGTCCAATTCCGTTTGAAACTCGGCCTTATAGAACGGGCCCCGTTTATGAGAAATGTATAGGTCTAATGTGTTATTCTGGAAAAGATAAAAACAATCAATATTTTCCTATATAAATACATAATCAAAAAGATTACGAAGGGTTACATTTTCTCCTCCTATTGTTCAATTGTCGTAACTTTACAATCGCATATTATTATTAAAGGATTTCTATTTTTATTAATGGATCTATTGTGCTAATTATTATCAAGAATACATAACGGAACCCGCATAATACCAGAAAAATGTCGTGTACTCATATATAATATTATTTCTAAACATGAGTCGACACGTTAGATATCATTCCAATTTACATCGGAAAAGGTAATATAAAATTATTATTAAAGTTAATAGTTATTTTATATTACTCACACAATCTTTTCATACTAAATATGTAATAACAGATAGACAACCGCAAGAAAGGAAAAACCTAAACTCGCTGTATTCTAGCAAATCATACAATACTGAAATTAATTTTTATAAACAATATATTTGTAATTGCAAAAAAATTACACATTTAACAGATTCACTTTAAATTATTCTTACATGAAAAACGGCTCAAAGCATTAAAAATCTAACCTTTCTTCTCGCTTCGCTAAATTACATCTACATCCCTCATTAAAAAGTATTGAAACCTCTGTTAAATTCATGAACATAATTTGCTTTCAGTTTTATTTCATGCACTAGAATATTACATTATTTCGCATGACCTTCAATTATTGTACGTGTACGGCGAATTCCTTACAATACTACTAGCTGGTGGACAACAACAGGGAAATAAAAAGAGCTATAATTTTTAATCATTCTTATTGATTGCGATCTCAAACTTTATAGATTTTTCTTTAGGAATTATTTTAAATATATTTATTCCCTCAAAAATACATAACTCAAAAACATAACATTTTAAAAATGGTATGTTATCAATGAAAAACACTAAATTAAAATACGTAAAGAGAGAGTGCAAATAATCTTGTCCAGTGGTACCAGTAAGTAAATAATTTAAGGTACTTATCTTAAATATTAATATAATCTGTTACACACAATAACGATATCTACAGAAAAATCATAATTTCTAACCTTGTTAAGCAAACAATTCTCAATGCTAGCATTCATTTATCATATATAAAAACCCATAGATAGACTATGCCGTCCATTTTTGGAGTACAACCTTAGTGTGGTACTAACAGCAAGTACCATTACCAAACATGCCAACATTTAATTTGTCTGTTCTAAAATAAATTGACAACTCATTCCCCATATATACAAGATATATACCAAATCGGAGTATTTTAATTGTTATAATTCATTCAACAACTTTATATAAGTAATTCCACTCCAGACCATAGAACCTAATTTATCGCCACAGACACTGGGCTGTCTACACCTGCCTGTAGTCGTGACCATTTAAAATCTTGGTTATGACTCTTAAAGCTGAAACGCTTAGTCTATTAATGTGACTACTCGCTGTAACACTTGAACAGGCGTGGGTTCGATCCCCTCTGATCCTGAGCTTCCGGCTTAGAGAACTATTCTGAAGGAACCGCACATGCGACATTTATCGACCCGCAACTAGGTTAATATTCTTGATTCTCACATTGTGAAAGATAAACTTGTGGCCTAATAGATGGACCGTTAAAAAAGCTGTTTATATTAAAAGAGTCGTTATCGTCGGTAGTATCATACACATCAGAGAAATATTTAATCTGACACGGTACGTTAGTACACGAAACTTGAAGCACAGAAGTATTATTCTCAATGGCTCAATGATTTAAACTGCGCGGAGAGCGGATGAATGTCTTCCTGAACAAATATTACCTATCGCTTTTTATTGGTCACGAATCTAAAGATAATTTTTAAAAAGAAATAAGCGACAACGATATCAATTTGTTCATTACTAGTAAAAGACAAAAAAAACGTCACGCGGTAAGATAGCAAATAATATTAATATTATTAACATATAAAAAGTAAACAGTACTGATTGATAGATCAGTAAATTTTATCTTATCTCTACATATTAAAATTATTATTTTTTATTGAATCTTTATTGTAATCAACGGCCTTTTTAATTTATGTAATTATATAATTACAAGTTTCCTTATAACCTAAAAATTACATATTTTTAATACATTTAAATACCTGCAGAACATTGAACATTTCGGTTTGTATATTTGTTTTGAGTTATCGTTTAACGGCTAGACGAGTTTCTCTGAACGATAACGAAAGATATGAAGTATACCACTTTCTAGAGTAAGGTATAGGGTTATGCCCAAAAATAGTACAAGTCAAGTGTTAGAATTTACTGAACTTTAAGTTTCCTTTTGCAACAGTAATGGTAGCAATAAATTTACATACATTTGCAGTACAATTTCCACAAAGTTCAAATACTTTAATATACATTGACTAATTAAAAATCTTTCCAAGTTAGGTAACTAACTAAAGTAATAAATATAATAAATGACAAAACCATTTCAAATATATTCAGGTCGCCACCCCGTAATAAATTAAATTATTTTTCGTAAAATTCCACTTAAATATATTGCTTGATGGAAGGATGGCTATATTAAAGAAATTCGTAAAAAAAAAGCAATAGCCATCATTTATATTTTAATAAAATTTTATGACTAATTTGTTGCTCTTGTTGTTCTGAGGTCTGATGAAATAGAATTACCTAAGTAACATTATAAATGAATTAGTTAAATCCGAGTCATGGTCAAATTGCTACACAAAAACCACGAATGAATTTAATTTATCCTTGAATAACCAAAACTGTCGTTTGGAAAGTAAAACCAAAACAATATTTTTTATCACACATTTTTTTTACAATTGTCATATAGGTATCAAACATTTGATATGATTATAAACAAGTAATGTTAAAATTAAATTCACGTTAGGTCAAAACCATCGCGTGATCTTAGATCATAACGCAAGGAATTCGTGATGGGCACACCTCAAGGAAACTAAGCTAATTGACATTGAATAACCACACATCCATTTAACTCATAAAACTTAGGCCGGTGTTTTTAACAATTATAAAAATATATTGACTTTTTCATTATTCAGAGTACTATAGAAAGTTTTTATTTTACCGCTGTAATGGCTCTTCTTAAATGTCTTATGGCTCTTCTTAAATCCAAAAAGTTGATTGATTGATAAACTCTTCATTACCCATATTAATGTACAGTTAAATTATTAAACTAAACTTATAACCTAAATGTAGTTTATTGTAAGTCAGATTTTTGGCTTTTATATGAGACATTTTTTTTAAATTCTTTTGGGCTTTTACTCGTTAAGGATGTAAAAATGATATAAAAATATGAAAAATATTGCACCATTAGAAACATTTGATTTGAGGTAAAAAGTAACTTATATGTGAAATGGATTAGACATGGTTAATATTTTAAATATAGTATCGTAAAATGTATAATATATTTATATAATCGATTTCTTAAATTAACGTTGTTTTTAAGAATTTTTACTAAACATTACTCGTATATTATAATTGTGTTAAAGATGTCAACGTATATAGACTATATATTTCTTTGCTATCTGCCTTGACTTTTTTATACACATAAATTTCAACGTGCGTATTTTGTAAGCATTGTGTATATCTACCGTGGCTTCCAGTAATGCAAACACAAATGTTTTATTTCTCAATCTCCTATTACAAGTGTTGATGATTCAGCTATCATGCGAATGTTAGTCACAACAATCCAAGCACAGATGGCTACTAACGTTCAATAGTTCATTTATGATTTATTTAACAAGCTTTATAATACGCATAAATACTACAGACAACAAAACCCGACTTTCCCGGATACAATAATTCTTTATATTATCTGTATAAGAACACTTTCAGAAATAGAAATATTATAAATAAATACAAACTCTAGTAATTTTTTTATTAAAAGATACTGAATGTATGCATAAACGGTACGAGAAATATTGCTTATTACTCAAATAAATTTATTCAAATGAAATCTAGAAGTATTTAAAGAGTAGAAAATGAAGATGATAAACAATAAGCTCTCTTTAGTTACAAAAAAACTAGCACCAATGTTACTAGTAAATTGGTTTTCAAAGTAATCATTTGATACTAAAGCAATAAAAAAGTGCTAAAACTAGAATTAACAAAGGTAAGTGTTATAAGACACCGTTTTAAGCGTTACGCGTAACATGATAAAGTAAATGAATTAACGTATTTAAGCGATAACCAAAGTGTGTTTTGTAAATTGATATAAGTTAGTGAATTTTTACACTTATCTATATATATTTTAATTAAGTACGCCTCGACTACGTCTACCGTTATAGATTTTTAATGTAAAGTTATTAAACGTTAAGTATTATTCTATTTTTTGCTTACAATCGGTAGTGGTTCATATTGTAATCCGGCACTATGATATGTATTGGTTAATGTACTTCATTCAATTGCAACGAGCGTCAACCGGCCCAACAATTGTTACTAACAAGTTTCGAGATAAAGGTTCTGACAGACTACAGCAACGCGTCACATAAAAATCTTATCCCAGTTTTATTTCAAATGGTAAAAAAACATTAATCTTACACAACTGCTATTTCTGCTTTATCTTAAACAATAGGATTTGATTTATTATTGTTTACTTTTTGTTGAATGTCACACCGTACACGTGACATTGTATACTGATTTATTTTCGGAGCTTTGTCTACATATAATATTTACGTACTATTCCAATTAGTAAAGGAAACGAAATTATTTTTACTTTTTAGTGCGCGAACACGTTGCAAGGTCAAAACAGTATAGACTCTTATTATAAATTCTTACAAAACTCGATGTGTATACGAATTTATGCATTAAAACCAAAAAAATATTATTGTTTTGTAAAATTTACGAAATCTTTTAAAATCAACGAGATATTGGATGAAAAAGTATAGTTCACAGTCCGGGAGTGTAATTTGTTTTTGCAGAAAACTACAAGATTTTTTCTCATACAGTTTCCGTGAAATTGTCGTGGTGCAAGACTGATTTCATTTTTAAATTCAGTATAATAAATAACTATTGAATCGATAAATTAGACCAAAAAAATCTTCTCACTATTGGCGGAGGCCTATCTCCAGTGAACGTCTATCGACTGGTGAAGTAAAAAGAGAAAATCTTTTAGAAAACACGATAACCTTTAATAGTAATTTTTGTCTGAGCTTTTCATGTCTAATTATTAAAGAGGAAGTACAATTTTACAACAGTACTGTATGCAAATTGAATCCTCAAATATATCTTTGGAATGTATAAAGGGAAGAAATTCATGGGTATTAAATTCGTGGTGAATTGATAACCATTAAGAAAAAAGATAAAGATTATATCCGCTTCTACTAAAACAAGCTATTCTTAAAATATTTATGCTAACATAAAATTCGTCGCAAAGGACAAACTACCAATGTGTCACTTTAAAACTCTCCGTTGACATATTTTGAAAGGCGAGTGCAAATTTTACAAAACATTATTGCCTCGCCTTTTATTAATAACATCTTAACAATAACAATAGGGAACGTTATTTTATTATCGGACATTGAAAAGTTATTAGATAGCGAAGAGTTTCCTTTATATACTATACAAAACGTCAGAGACATTTTGATAGCGTAATCAGATTACTAACGTGTTTGTTTGTTTGGCGACTATGGCTTCATCGCAAATAGAATTAGGTATTATTAGTATTGGATATTTTTACCTATTTTACTATATATACAATAAACATATTAATGTACTATTACATATTTAAGTATTTCTTCTACAAATCAACTTATTACTGAATTATATAAAGGTTTTTTTTAGTAAAATTTACGCGATAATCGAGAGCGTTGGTAAGAAACATTTGTAATGTGATATAATAAACTACTTATATCAAAACAAAGAAAAAAATTGATTTACCTTGATGCCCAAATGACCTATGTGGTCACTGAAATAATTTTAATTTTTTTTAATGACTAGTAATTATCTTTGTAACGAAGAATATTTTTTATTGAAAATAATAATAAATTTACTGCTCTATATATTAAGTAATAAAATAATTTTGTAATGAAACTCCTTGGTTATATTGTGTGGTAACTTAAACAGAGAACTATTGATAAATTTCATTGAAAGGTAAAAACCAATAAAACAAACATATTATATAAATGATAGTGAAATAATTTTATACAACTACCAACCACTTATGACTGAACACTCTAGAAGCCAAGAGTAGGGCAATTTCGCACCGTATTATTCACTTGACAAAGCACTTCCTCACTGGGAGTAAATTTAGTAACAACTGTAGATCACTCACTATTCATCATATAAACTACAAGTATATAAAGTGAACAAAAAAACTTACAGTACATCAAATAAAAAATATTGGCATATTTAGTATAGCAGGTTAAAAGAAAGTATATCTAAATTTCTGAAAACCTAATTACTAAACTTAACTTAAACTGATAACTAATATGAGAGTTAATTTCAAATTTGAAACAATTATTAGTTTATATACCATAACAAAAAACAACATTATTTTAAACAAAAGAAAGCAAGATGATTCATAAAAACTGAAATTAGTAGTTACTATACAATTAAAATGTGACTTACATCTTTTTGCTTTGTAGCGAACATATAATCTCCTTTGATATGAAATTCCTTTGCATTGGAGAATAGTACCTCAGCATTTGTCATATTCTCAGGATCATTAACACTGAGCACAGTACTGCTACGATTTGGTTCCCAACACTCAACATAAAATACCTTCGAAAATCCTGGACCCGGTGACCAGAAAATAGTTTTTACAAAGCTTTGAATTAGTGTGAATGTCTTGCCTCCATTGAAAGTCATGTAAAGCTAAAGAAAAAAAATTTTTATAAAAAAACTTGTTTGTGAATGTCTCAGAACACAACAACAAATTGTTATTTAAAAAAACTATAACAAGGAATACTCACCATTCTATAACGTGCAACCTTGTCCAAAACAACAAATCTTTTAGGGTTCTCTTCATCAAACAAAAGCTCACTAGGTTGAAAGGTCAGGTCTGATCTATGAATATTTTGACCATTATCATCAGTGTAGTATAACCTGTTGTTAGTTGAATCCACAAAAACACACTAAAATAAAAGAAAGTTTTTAACTTTACATTCATATCATCAATATAATATTTTTATTTGCATTTTTTATAATCTAAAATTTTCTATGTTTTTTGGATTATCTAAAAAAATTTTTTTATATTATGTAATTTGAAGTACTTACAAATTCAGGGTGCTTTGGATGATTAATAAATTTATCAAGTTGTGCATATCCACTGTCAGAAGTGTCATCCAACCTAAAGCTTTCCGTTTTGTTAACAAAAGTCTGTCCATAATCATAAGAAATGTATAAAGCTGACGGTGAAAGAGTTTCTTTACTCCTGGGACTGGAGTCCCTTGCTAAACAAATAATGACCTTGGAACCTTCCCCCACCCAATGCACCATCAACTGTTGGTGACTGTCGTTTAAGTGTGTTGTCTGTTATAAGGAAAAATAAACAAATAATTATGTATTTATATATCCTATTCAAAACATATTGTTTTTAACTAAATTTATAAATTATGGGTAAAAAAGGTTAAAGGTGTTAATATACTTAATATTTCAAATATTGTAGTCCACATTTCATTTTATTGTACATTTTGTTAAGTAAGAAGCATAGCCCCATCATCATCCAGACAACTGTCAAGAGCCTTAATCCACAAAAGTGGGTTGGAGGACATAAATGAGTGATCTACATTAGCTGTTGTTGTAGGAACCTGCCAGATTACTAAGCAAGGTTTCATTATGTCTATTCTTTGATAATGTTTAATGCAGGTAGTCATTTATATTAAAACTTTGTTACAGTAAGCTCAAGACACCAGGTACCGAGCCGACCAGGATACCCATGTTCGCGAGAACTCCGCGGTCGGCATGAATGATCATTTCTCCAAGTGGTCTTTAAATAGCTAATTTACAGTAAAGTAAATTCAAAACAATGAACAATTTTATTTTTGCGTATGTAAATACGTCAATAAATGTTAAAATCGAATGAATTCAATCAGTCATTGTTGAATTGACAATAAAAGCTAAATAACAAAGGGGGAGAGTGATTGAGATTACGTTAATAAGGAAGTAGAACATTACCCATGTACTTATATTTTTCTCCAAAGCCGGCGTCGCTAAGGTCGTCGCCGTATCTCGTTTTTTCCTTTCAGAACGGGAACCCTGCTCCTTTGCATCGAATCTATTTATTACTGTTAATTTTCTAGAATTTGGCTCCTCTGCCACGTACAACGATTTACTTGAGGTTTCATACTGGTGCAAAGATACAACACAAGAAATCAAACATAGAAATAGTACGAAACTGAGTCGACATCCTACAACCGTAAACATTTTGACATCACTGCAATTACAAATCCATCCGATCGTACACGTATATTGAACAAAACTGCGCTGTAATATTTAATAACACAATGATACTTGTCAGCGCGATTTGACACTGACAAATGTCAAATTTATTTAACAGATTAAAAGTTAAAGAGGCACAGAACTTCAAAACTCTTTTAAAAGCTATTGAAATTAAAGAAGTGTCAGAGAAAAAAGAATATGAAAAAAGGTTAAATCTTACTTCAAAACAAACATATCTTTACGTTATTAATTATGAAATAAAGTAAAGATTTTTTTTTTTTCACGCAGGGGAATCGTTTTACGGACGTTCCTCCATTGCCCTGGGTGGGCCCGGGGACGTGTGGGAGTGGGCCTGGGCGGCCTCTACCCACTAAACCTACCGCGAAAGCCATCAGCCATTATGAACGGAATGCCCGGTTCTGTCAGCGACAAAGCACATGTCCACTACTTAATATTTAACTATAAAAACACTACTAGGTTTTCTCAAGATTTAACCCCGTCTTTACATTAAAAAAAAAACAATACAAATTTAACTTATTTGATGTTCATTCCCGTTTTTTCATTACGTAACCAAGAATCCAGTGCAATACAAAAATAAGATTATTTTGATTTACTATTTTGAATAAAAAATCAACATCTAAAAATAAATTAATTATAATCACTTCTATCATAAGTAGACTTTAATCAACATAGCAATTCTAAATCCAATATAAAACAGTATTAGATACTTTTTTTTCTAATGAATTTGCTTTCGTAATTAAGATAATACTGGAGAAATGAAATAATACTTCTTTTTTAATTTTTATTGGTCATAAAATTAAAGTACAATCACACTCAGCTTAGCCTGCTGCTTGGCTTTTTGGCGAACTTGTGCGGCGATTCTGTCAAGATCACGTCTACCTTGGAAGGTGAGAATGCGGCCACCATCAGGGACTTTCTCAACCAACTTCAAGGCTTCAAGTGCCTGCAGCGCTTTCCGTGCAATGCTGCCTGATGATCTATAACATTAAAAAATTATAATGCGATATATAGAATTTCTTTACCAAGAAAAACCAAAACATTAGCTAACATGTATAAAATGATACATGGCAGTCATTACTTACAATAAAAGCAAATCTTATTTTATTTGAAATTATCTACAAATTCCTACTCTAAATATCGTAAAAAGTCAATGATGGGTCATTTCTAATTAAACAAACACTCTATTTAAATTACTTTGCTCTACACTTTCTGGCACATTTCTCATAAACTGATCACTTTTAGTCTTATTGTTTAATTGAATATTAAGTTCATTCATCACAAACACTTTGATGGCATAGTAAGTAATCTTTTAATTAAATCTGTCAAAATTAAAACTATTAATAAAATACAAAATCAGTTCATGTGTGTAAAAAAATCGATAAGGACACATCTTTAAATAATGATAATGGGAAAATCACTGATTTATTATTTAATGATGTATTATACATCTGGCACATAACATATTTTCAAGTAGATGTAATGATTTTATATATTTTCTTAATTACCTATGCTACAAGGCGAGAAAGAAGTTCACCTAATAATAAATTACATCTTTGCTTATAACAACATGGTGCTGATTAAATGAAGCACTGCACTACATTGCACTCTTCACTTTAAGGCATAAGGTGTTAAATCTCATTACCCCAAATAGTTCACTAGGTTACCACTATTAGCAGTAATTGAATAACCATAAAATATTGTATATGTATCATAACATGAATTCCAATATATATAGACATTTATGCCTGTATCAAATAGCAGGTGAAGAGCTGACTAAATTAAACCCAAGTTTTAAATAAATATTACATATATAATCAATATTAAACTATTTCATATTTAATTTGATTTCAAATATATTATAACAGAAAGTAATAAGAAGTATTTTTGTTTTTAGTTTATGTAAAATTAAGTATATCAATTTAAAATTATATTGAGATAAGAAATATTTCAAATTTAAATTACATAGAATTGGTACTACCATAATGTATAAATTAATAACAAAAAAGTAACTTTTTTGTTTCATTTTTTACTACTAATCATAAAAAAAGATTATGTTTATACAAACACATATACATATACATGTAAGATTATGTTTATGTATTGTAATCATTAGTGTACTTACTGTAATTATAAACTATATTTATTCACATTTGTAATGTTTAAAACAAGAATTTGAAAATTTTGAAGAAATTTTATTATTTGTATTAAAATAGAGAAAAAAAATCTAATTAAACATGCAGTGTGTGAATATAAAAGGTTAAAAAGATTTTAAATATACCCTATATAAAGAAAATTATAACGATCAGTAAAATTAATTTCATATAAATATTATTTATCTTATCACGAATATTGCAATATAAAGCAAAAGACAATTTTTTTTCAAGAATATACAATTACCTGCAGAAGTGAGAAGGTGTAACTCCATTACGTTTACGACCTCCAAAAATTTTGGTTACAGTCTTAACACCAACTGGTGAACGGATGTAGATGTGCCGAAGAACAGCAGCACAACGGACATAAAACCAGTCAGGGTCATAAGGTGCAAGCTCCTTAAAACGGCCAGTCTTTACTAAATCCATATGCTCTGGCACCTTCACTTTGCCAGTCCTAAAAAGATACCAGAAGAAAAACATTTAATGTGAGATACTTTAAAAATGTTAACAAATACGAATTACAAATGATAATAAACAAACTGTAATCATAATCTAATAAAATGAAAATGTATTTCTATACCACATAAAAACTGGAAGAAACAAAATCAAATAACTCTAAAACAAGATGGTACAGCTCGTCAACATGAATAGCAAAATTTAACATTTATTAAAAATTGATTCAGCCTAAGAATTTTGGCTAAACTTAGGATTTTAACTAAACTTTGTAGATGTTTCTTAGAGAAATACTCACTTTTTCAAATGGGCAGCTACGGTCTTCACGACCTTGTCTTGTTCAACATCCTTCAACGTTACGGAACGCATCTAAAACAATGAAAGTTAATTAAGAAATTATTTGTGTGAAATATCATTACATTTACAGACAGTGTTAAGTTTTTGAAGTTTGTAAACAATTAAAAATTACGTTGCTGTTCATACTTTAAGAAAAAAGTATAACAATCACACTTTTAACTCTTCACATAATAACAGTGTATCACACTTTTTCTATTTCACATTCTGAGTAGGTTAGGTTATATGAATGTATCACAAATTGTTTATTAGTTTGAATTATTATTATCAAGTCTATATAATTAGTACACAATCTTGAAAAAAATATTTATGTGAAATGCAATGAGTATAACAATATTCACACACAAGATATTCCTCAACATCGAATTCGAACAAGTCAGACCTCGCACAGGACGAGGCATTTTATAAGTGCTTATATATTAGTGAGTTTCGTTAATCTGTAAGCTTGTAACATATAATTTATTACCTTGGTGATAAATATCTGTTTTCTTTCCCTGAAACTTAAATTACTTGTACTTTACGGTTAAAAAACCATGTGGTAAAACCACAGCACTCACCTTGCCTTGTGTTGGCAACCGGAAGAAAGAAAGAGAAAAACGAGATTAGTGTTGACATGTTCTGTTAAAAACATAAACCCGGATGGACGAATAGTATCACAATATTTAAGTTTCTTTAATAATTTGTTAAAACAATTAAAAAGACTTACATATAAAATTCTTTAATTTTAAAATGCCAACAGAAAATTACAGTGACAAATTTTAAAAACGTACTTGTTTAAAAGAGGATAAATGTATTTAAAAGTGGTAAATATATTTAAAATAAACAAGAAGGATGGATCAAGTGGTTATAACTTTCTATGGAACTTTTATCAGATTGGGTACCAAGTTCTAGAAGAAAAACTCGAAAATTTACTGTGTTTTAAATAGATTTGTTTTGAAATCCTTACAATGAAAATCTTTTTTTATAAATGTTTATACGGTTATACAATAAAGACCTATGTAATAAGGTTGCCAGTCTATGGCAGAGTAATCGTATCTCTCAAAGGCTTGCTCATTTTCGGTTATCATGTTTTCCTAAGCACAATTTATATTTGTATCTATTCAACGAAATAGCCAAATATATTTAACGGTATGAAAAATGTTAACTTTTTACTTTAGGTTTTTACTTTAGGAACATTTCTCTCATAAATGGAGGTTTATTAAGTTCGTCATTGAAAACATATTTACATTTTTCGGACTTAAGCGTTCATTTTTAAATTTACAATGCCTTTTTTCAAAAATATTTTTTGAAATAATCAAAATTTTAAATTTAATTTTTGTTAACTAAAACACGGAAATTGTACGAATTCTGGGAAAGTTCCAAGTAATCGAAGACAGCAGCGGACTGCAATAGGCTGAGATGATAATGATGATGATGAATCGAAGACATATTTAATCTATATTCTCTATGTTTTTTAAAAAGATTGTGTACTGTCTTTGTTTATATGTCATACATTGGAAAATGGCCGCGAAACACAATTCTATTGTGAACGATGGTAATGTTTTGGTTACATCATTATTTTACTACAGTATAGAAAACAATATAATGTTAGCATCTTTTATTTAGGGTTTAAGTAAATTTAGATTAAAGGTTCTTAAGAAGTAAATGTCTCCATATTTATGATTTATTTCAGAGCAAGGAACCACTGAAGATATTCCTTTGACATCTTTAGAAGAAAGTCTTCTAAGTTTAGAAAAACTTGATCGAGCATCACCAGAACTATGGCCAGAACAAAGTAAGTCAATGTTGTTGATACTCTTGATTTAAAATTTATTTGCATTTCTGGGGATTGATTTTCAAAATTCCCCGCGATTTACGTTTCATTCTTAATGTTGTCATCCCGTCCACCATTACGTCTATTCAGTAATTTTCGACATTTCAGTTATAACGTCTGTATTTTAAACATTTTTTAAAAATGAGTGAAGGAAATGCTAATTTTTTAAGTGCTGATGAGAGCTCGCAACGTTCAAACGAATCTGTTTCAGTACCCGGAGTTTCTGAATTCGCGAATCTCCAGAACGCAAATCAATCTCCACCGTCTTGGAAAGGGCTCACCAAAGATGATTACAGCTACATGCAACGTGAGTTATTAATATATATTGATTTTCAATAGCTATTGATTTACTTTATAAAATAATGTTATGTTACTGCCAAGATAATATTAAGTCTATCTTAACCTGTTTGTACATTCACTGTATTTTCTTGGCGTTTGGTATATTTTTTTTATTGATTTTTCAATTTTCTAAACAATCCTTAAATTAAATATATAATTTAAATGTCAAATTCAACAATAGATTTAGTACTAATAGTTAAATTATTTAGCATTTAATGTAGATGCATTTTCACAGAGCTTGGTACACTTTCCACTAGTGGTCTTATAATGGAAGTCAAAAGACTTCATGATCTTGCTTACCAATTGGGACTAGAAGAAGCAAAAGAAATGACAAGAGGAAAGTATTTAAATATATTCTCATCTAGAAGGCAGAGATAACTTAGTGCATACATGATAAATATGTGATTAAGAAATATTTAATAAATGCTATTCATCCTGTTAGTAAATAGGTTTTGACAAATATATATATATATATATTATTTTAACTGTATAAAAACTTAAGGGAGCTTAATCAAGTTTAAGATTGTTAATGAGTTGTATTATATTGCAATTAATCTGAATTCTTATTGGTAAACATAAAAATTGGAACTACTTGCATTGTAACACTAGTCCTTGGTTTGATTCTAGGACATTGAGGACTTTGGTTAGTAATAGTGCTGTTTAAAACCAGCTTAGCTACAATCAATGCTGCTACAACAATGTTACAAAAAAAGATTATGCAGATTACTTTTTATTTTCAAAGTTATAGATCTTTATTAGTGCTAATTGTTTGTATACCATGTGAATAAACCAAATTGAATGGGCAATGTGATCAAATTAAAAATATTATAAACTTGAATTAATTAGACTTAATCCACTCGTGGCTTTGTTTCATATTTTAAAAATAAGTAGTATAAAACATTCATAATAAAATGTAATTTGCCATGAATAGTGATAATAAAATAATAACATACTTGATTAGTTTTACTATATTTTTTATTAAATGAAAACATTGTACTGCACTCACTACTAAACTAAAGATATATCTTTTTGAAAACTTGAGAAGTGGCGAATGTATTTTACATACATATAAAATCACTTGCATGTAATTTATAAAGTTTTAAATTTTTATAGTTATTTCTTTTTTTCTCCCATTTGCAATATTAATACTTTTATTCCTATTGCAAATGGTATTCACTCATTAATATAATCGTAGATTGATGGACAACCACATCTTTACTAGTGGTGGATTCTTTTTGCACAAATATTGTCAATGTTCCAATTTATCAATTCTAACATAAATATTTTAAATGTGGCATTCGCCAGTAAATGATAAATCTAACCATAACAGTGTCACTAGTTAAAATGATTTCCACTACATGACAATGTTCTCATTGCACAAACAAACATAAGGTCAGTTTAATTATCATTGTTAAACAAAATATAGGAAATGGTATTAAAAGAGTTTGCCCCTTAAAGTGGGGTCTAATTCTTTCAAAGTATTGTATGGAATTCTTACACTTAACAACTAATAAATTTTATGACTTCTAAAAAAATTATTCTGTGTCAATGTTTAATGCTTTTTTAATTAGTATTTAAAGGGACATCATGTCAATTTATATATTTACAGAGTAGTGGTCTTGAATATCTCCTTTTGTAAGAACACCTGAGTCACGCAGTGGACTCTGCACTTATATAAAAAAAATCTTATATATTTATCATATACGTGTTCTAATTTTGGTTGCTTTTGTCACAGAGATATGTAAACTTTATATTATGTAAGGATGTTTTTATTTTTATTATTATATTTGAATTTGTTATTTTGATGTGTCAAGTGTTTGAAGATTTGAAAAACGTAATAATTGGCTTATGAAACCGACAAATAATGACTTTTATTTTAATCTCTATTAATAAATGTCTTGAGTTATTCCGATATTTTTAAATGTAGACCTGTGTCAGCTTTTAACAATAACATATAATTTCAAAGGTTAATATGATTTTTTTTGAAGCATTATATAATTGTTTTATGATTAGTTTATCATGGTTATTAACTAATAATTATTATTACATATCTAAATAAAAGCTTTGAGTTCCTATAAATATTTTACTGTTTAAAAGTAATCATATGTATGATGGTGTATTTATATTTTTCTCTCTCTCCATAATCTACGTCGTACTACCTACAAAGTTGATTGGAAGAGAATGACTACACACATACAAACATTTACTGCTGTCATCCTGTTGTTTCTGTAAGGTTTTGAAAAAAAAAATTTTTCGCATTTCTCACAGGCAAAGTTACTGTTTGTTTTAGTAATTAAAAAAGTCAATGCAAAAATAATATTTTAATACACCATACCTATGCGATGGAAAACAATTTTTAAATCTTAATAAAATTACTTGTCATCTATTCCATCTCATTACATTCTGTCGATGAACCTTATCTTCAAAGGTTTATTTGGTTTGGATACAAACGATCGTGTCGGCTCGATGTCGCCATAATGATACTCGAGTTTATACTTCTGTAATACCTATCAAATTATAAATTTATAAGTTCTACAGATGGCACATGAAAATAACAAGAATTCTTTTATTATTGGTGGTGGATCTCTGCCTCTCCGTCCGTCTTGGTAGGTATCACGAAAGCACCAATTTTTACTGGCAAATAGTAGCGTGCAAATATTACTGTTTCCGTTTATAAAACGCTTTAGCTAGAGGAGTTACTGTAGTAATAGAGCTTAAAATCTTGTCGCAATGGGACGATCATTATGTGGTGCAGTGTTACTCTAGCTCCACATTTATAACTAGTGGCATTGCTTATCTAGTATATGATCTGTTCGCCTTATTGCTTTGTTGAAAGTCTTTATCCCGGTAAATTCAGAACAAAACGATACATAGAAGTTTTATGACACCGCGTACTATCGGTCTTCTAACTCCCCCTCTATTGGCGAATAAAATTTGTGTTTTTATAAGGCAAGCATTTTAATAAAGTTTTGAGACTATTTAAAAAATTTCCTTTATATTCAACTAACCTTAATCATAAGAAGAGTTGTCATTACTTCCGCTATGTTTTGGCCCAGGCATTTTCTTACCCCGTAACCGAAAGATATAGACCCAAAGTCGTGATGGTATTCCGAATTTTCATGCAACCATCGTTCGGGATAAAATTTAGTAGCATCGTCGTAATTTATTTCCTTCAGTGCGGCGTCTTGTATCGACATCATAATAAGTGTACCTCGTGGTATGCTATGTAAATTTAATTTCGTGATGTTTAAAAAACACAAAAAGTCTGACAGTATTCGCTGGCTAAGCGTCTGATAAGGGTTTGGAGATAAACATTACACTTTCTCCGATGCCGGCTATTTGTGTGCGGGTGAGAATATTAAGGATACTCCCTCTGCAAACTTAATCTATGTCACAAAAGAAGATTTTTCCACAACTGGAAACTTTTTCAAAATTTTCTTACTCCTCTCATCCACTTCTACACTTATATAGTAAATCTACTCGGAGTTCAATTATTAAGGGCGAGCATATATCACCGTCTACCGCCTCGTTGTTTACTTACCGCCAAGTTGAATAAAGGTCAAGCAAATAGTCATTAAAAATGATAGTATCAGCGCTATAATATAAACTTTGGAACTTTTTGCTTCAAAATGTAACTTACTTATAGCTATCCAAAACTATATTCTTTGGCAAAATCCTCGTCAATAATGGTATCGGGGGAGCTAGTCTGGAATATAAAATAGTGGTAAACAATAGGTTAAGACTTTCAGTTTTGTATGAGTAGCTTTTCAAACTTTCGGTTACCTTAGTGTCTCTTTGATGCATGCCTGTAGATACGGTGTTGACTTTTTAAGGTCAACAATCTTATCCATTTTTATCTCTGGTGTGATGTTCTCTATCTCTTGATAAAGCGCTCTTTGAACTCTTTGGTGTTTCGCTATGAAATAGAGTGTAAATGACACTGCCGATGTTATCTGTGATCATAATAAAAATATTTAGCATTAGTAGTTAATCAAAGTAGAAGTAGCAGACGAAAACTCCCAATTAAGACTCGTCGATTTTACTTGAAACTCCAGAGCCCTATGATATTTTAAAGGAGATTTGAACATAACTAGTAATTCAAATATTATGTTTTCACAGAAACTTTCAAATCACTTCGCATGCTATTTCACAATTCTTTAAATGAATAGTTACAAGACATCGTGCTTATTATTTTTCATAGCTGATGCTAAGTTTTATTTAAAACGGACCGCAGTGCTATAGCTAAGGTGACAAAATTTTATTTCTCATTAAAAAAATATTACATAATACATTTATGATTAGATCATCAAACAATTTTCATATATAATGAAGTTAGAATTTAATAAAGTTGAAATTTTTGTTACCCCATCAAACGAGATGTGGTTTTTGTTTACAAATTTAACATAAGAAAATTTTCTTTCACTGGTGATAGGTCTCTGTTGCCGGAAACCGTCTAGATAGGTACCACCATATCTCCTTTTGCAGCCGACAAACAGTTGTGTGCAAACATTACAGTGTCATGGTGTGGTTTATGGGACATTATAACTTACTGGGGTAACAAAACTTAAGAACTTTCCTCAAGGCGACGGGTACCATGTAGCGCAATTTTTACCATCTTAACCAGCGCCACGTTGATATGGTCACGGGTATCACTTACTATCAAGTGATAGACCGTCGCTTTGTCGAATAAAAAATATTGTAATAACAAAACGAAGTCAATATACCGTATTTACACCAATCAAAAGCATATCCATTAGGACCGTAGCGATATCTTCAACACTCATTTTATCTTCACCCAATAACATAGAACCTATCAAGTGATATCCGTCTAGAATGTATAAAAAAATATTTTATTTAACATGTCCATATATTTCATAAGAGAACCGAAATACAGGATTTTTAATTTACCTCTAAACTTATCATCTTCATCGCTTAGGGCAATACTTTGTTCTACTTCAAGAATATGTTTCCCGATTAAACTGAAATGAAGATGTAGGTAAATTCTTATAATTTAAATTTCGCTAACATATTTTTATATGATATAAATAGCTTTATATTTAAATGTTATAAATAATCTTTCTGGTGATAGGTCTGTGTCTATTGCCGAAGATGGTCTAAATAGGTACCACCGCAGCTCCTATTTCAACCGCTATGTAGTATGTGTATACATTACTGTGACTGATTTAAAGGACGTTGTAGTTGGCGAAATTACGAACAGAAGTTACTGCTTTGTTTATCATCCTAAATATGCTACATTGTCATCAGCGAACATATAACTTATTATAATATAACCGTCTTGTTCATCTTGACGCTCTGTCGAATAATATAAATGATCGGTATTCATAAACTCACTTGTCTAAACTATCGCAATATTTGACCAAGGAGTACCAGGCCGGTGTAGGAAACAATTTCCATAAACGCATTCCAGACTCGCATTTCGCTATTGCATCACTTGCCATTTCTAAACTGTGATATAGCCAGGACATATCACATTGACTGTATATTAATTCTTTGTCTAATATAGCAAACTTCTTAGAAAATATGATTAAGCCTGTGAAATTAATAAAGTATATACAAAATAATATATTTTAAATTATGATTAAAAGACAAATCTTATCATCGAGTTGTAATTACTTAATGATTTTAATTAATTATAGTGGCTCGAGTAAATGTTCCTGATTGCCTTTTTTAACCTATTACGTTCCAGGAGCCTTATGGTTTTAAATCTTATTCAATATTATTTATAGTCTTTCTTCCTCTCAAAATATCAAAATTAAACTTATAGACCACTAGTATAAGATGCAAGCTTACTTTCCCTTGCTTTTATTATACATGTTTTTTAAGCGTCTGTAGTATCGTAAACAAAAGTAATAATAGTGTTTTTAGCAATAAAAAAACTTCCTTCTCCGATACGATCGATACTTACCAATGCAATCAAAAGCCCATTTGTTTAACTCTTTTACTAAGTCTTCTGTTACTTCGTCTTGGTAATTCCTAATGTTATATATTTTCTGCGTAAACTTATCGCAAGATTCACAAATGCCATCAACGTGCTGTGTTATTGCACTTTGTAATGGTATATCCATTACCGATCTGCGACGTATCCACTCAGACCCATGTCTAACAGCAAGAAAATGTATAATAATACCAAAAGTAAATTTTACACGAGATAAATATTGTTATTTTAATAATTTTACTAAAAAATCAAACATAAACGTTACTGCCAACTTTCACTATTGTTAATATTCCTTCTTTCTCGTAGAAACGTTAAGAAAATAACTAACGGCGTAATTTCTGATAAATATGTATATGAAATGTAACCTGCTATTGTATTGAAATACTATTTACTCTAAATTGTTTTAAACTTACATAGCATAAATTCCTCCATAAACATGAGTTCTGTGTTCAGCCCTGTATTTCTCTAAAGAATCTAAAGCAGACCTTACAGGGTGATCACCTTCCATGTTGTACACTTTTTGAATATGATCTGGACGATTAATAAGTACGACATCTCCTCCTATTGGACTTACAAAGCGAACTACAGGTCCGTATTCATCAAAGAGCATTGTAAAATTCCTAAACGGTTTTTTCTTGTATAGAAATGTACCTAAAATTCATGAGACATCGAAATTATATACTAGTAAAAAAAGTAACGAAGAAATAGGACGCAATAAACAATAATAAATTATAGTCATTGGTCCCCGGTATCTACGATATTAAAGTCTTACTTAAATGTAAATACACATGTTATGAGACAAATTTAAAATCAATCTGTAAAAATATGTTTAAATAAGAAATATAAAATATTTGTCGAACAAAGTAAATGGCAGTTGTGAAGACGTTTCTTAATTGATACAACAGCTAGCCAACCACAAGAAGGACTTTAACTTATTAGAGCGCATAAGTACGGTTTATATTTATAAAATAATCACAGGTCTCTCGATAAATAACATAAAAAAATCAAGGTGTTGAAATTAACATTAAATAAAGCAAAACTCACTCACCGGCATTAAGTCCAGCCGTTAACATACCAGCAGTAATTTGAACTCCGATGTTAGAAACGTATTGACGGAAGTTAGCCAACAATTTCAAAGATTTCGGGCCAGGAACATCATCAAATGATAATACAACAGGATCTTTATTTAAAATAACAGGTGCAACTCTTAATGGGGAGTATAGATCTTTAACCATTTCGTTATTAGCCGAAGGAACTTCAACGGCAGAGTTGTCTACTTTTTGAATATTTGTAACTTCACAACGCTTAGGTGTTTGTAAATGTGTATTGCTTAATAGAAATAAGCGCTTATGAATATCTAGATTTTTTAGACACATCTTACCATATTTTATTTTACCGAACATCTTAATTAAGAGTTAAATAACACTAAAGGCAAATTGTACGAAATATATTTTCAATAATTTTCTTACGTCTTGAACTTGACGTCTTTAATATAACAAAAGAACAATAGTTTATTTTAAAATAATACATGTAGAGTTTTGTTTTATGATACCACATTTATTTATTTTTTCAGATAAAGCCTTACTTTTACTGACTTGGCCCGTAATTTGTTTTTAGTCGATGAATTTTTATAATTATCACGTTTCTTAAGCATTTTTTCAAAACAAAACTTGATTATAAACCACATGCCTAACACTGCGAAAATTACTTATCACATTACATTGACTATAGAGAATGTGTAGTTTGAATTAATAATAACATTTGTCTTATTCTTGGGGCAACTGTGTACAAAACTTTATTTTATTAGTCTATAAATTTAATATCCACTCACAGAAGAAGTGGAAACACTGATCGTATTTGTCAAAAACGCTAAGTATGCAAGAAAACCATTAAATTCCTTGATGGCAATAAGGAGCGAGCGAGTTAGCTAATGTGGTAGATGGCGGGAGTGATCTCGTGTGATATAACTGTGTTAGCTTAGTTTTAAAATTTTAGTGTAAAATAGTTATAAAAATGACTAGGTAATGTATGGCATAATAAACGTTCTTATTATAATATCATTTTAAAACTGTGCATGTTGGGACAAAGAGATACAGGACTCTTCTATATCGATATCACTCGAATTTGTTCATAAGGGAACATTTTGGTTTTCCAGAGCTAAAATAGAACTTGGCGACGTGACACCGCATAATATAAAGCAACTGAAGAAATTGAACACAGTAGTATTTCCAGTGTCTTATAATGACAAATTCTATAAGGATGTATTAGAAGCAGGAGAGTTGGCGAAGTTAGCTTATTACAACGATATCGTAGTTGGAGCTGTCTGCTGTAGGATAGATACTTCGGAGAATTCTCGTAGATTATATATAATGACTTTGGGCTGTTTGTATCCTTATAGAAGACTCGGCATAGGCACTTTAATGGTGGAACATGTGCTCAAATATGTTGAACAGGATGGAAATTTCGACAGCATTTTCTTGTAAGTATTAACTGTATTAATCAATTATTACTATAAAAATATTTAAAGTTAATCTATATACAGAAGTTTTTATGAATAAAATTTTAATATTTTGTACATAGTCTCATTATAAACAAAACTAACCTATTAAATTTTTGACAAGTGGTAAAAGCGAATACTGAAATAAATTTAATAGTTAAAGGTCTAGTAAAGTAGACGTAAAAAAACTATTGCGCATATTAAAAGATAGATGCTATATGATCATTAAATTAAATGAACTGATTTTTTAGCTACTAATCCTATTAATTGTCGTTAAAAAATTTACAAAAGCGTCAATAATGATTTTATTACAAACATTTACGATTGCTTGGCGAAAAAATCACCTAATAGAGTTATATAAATTAGAAGTTAATTTACTATGTAACTGGTCAACCACTTTTTTAAATTTAAATTTAGTTTATTTTTCGATGTATGTAATTTATTTTATATATAAAAGTTTTATTGTGAAGTACATAAACATTTTTTTAATTATTTAAATTTGGCAAAATTAACCTTTATATATGTTACTACATGTTTGAGGATAGTATTGACTGTGCAAGACAATATAAAGATTTTTATAACAGTCAGGCTTTGTTTCATGACTATTTGCTCTTTTATTAGGGTTGTATATTAACAATCTTTAGTTTGACCCCTGGAGCATAAGGGTAATACATGTTTTATTTCCCTCAGTTTATTTGATATGAATTAGTAGCATATTGTAGTAGCAATACATTAGTTATCTTACCTCAACAATTTTAGATTTACCTAATCTTCTGGTTACTACAGGGCAAAACAAATGTTAAACACCCAGTAAACAAGGTGTAGATGAAGGATTGTGACAAATTAATGGGGAACAGCCTTAAATCATATTTATGTTTTATGACATTCATTTTAAATTATTGTATGTGCTTTGTAAATGACCTAATACAAAAATATTTAGGAGTGTATTATTTTCTGCTGGCGATATATGGGTATATACTTTGATTACGTAGGCTGATGACAACCATAATTATAAATATATGGTGTGTATTTTGACACTTACAAAGAAGATCCCTTTGAGTTTCCTAGGTTGATCCTAGAGGCCAATTTTCCCAAACATACTTCTGGTCGCACAAGAAATTATGTGACAATGTAAGGGTGTTAGTAATGATTAACACCAGTAGTTGAAAAGAGTAGCTGAACACAGGAACAGTCTGCATATTCTGACCACCAACTTCAGTTTGAAGGAACAACCTGATCATCTTTTGATTTTTATGTATTTTAATTTTATGAAATTATTGAAGTCACTGTAATACTTTTGTCTAAACATTTTTATTATGGTATCAACTTTAATTCCTTCTATTTTTTATCTTTTATGTTACATCTAAAGTTTTGAATTTATGTAAAAAGTTTGTTACTTTAGTAGTAAAGTATTTATTTAAAAGAATCCATAATTATTGTAGTTGCAATTATAATCTACATTTTCCAGACATGTTCAAGTAAACAATGAGGGAGCTATCGATTTTTATAAAAAGTTTGGTTTTGAAATTGTTGAAACGAAAGAGCATTATTATAAAAGAATAGAACCAGCGGACGCACATGTATTGCAGAAGACAATCAGAGAACCTCAGGCGTTGGCACCTCTAGTTAATGGATCTGTGCCACATGCAAAAACTAATGGACTTGAAATCGACTGAACACCCAAACCTATTTCTTTCCAAGATAAAATGACAGATATCATTGTGCAAAAAAGTGATAAAATATAAGTTATAAGGATTGTATTGAAGTCAATGTTCATCTACACTGAATGGAAATAAAGTTATATTTGTAAAGAACAGGTTAATCATAGGTTGTGGTTGTGGACATATGATGCCATAAAAATAGTTCATAGACTGAAATCTCGTTAAATTCAGGACTTAGTGTTGTAAAGTTTCAAGTGCTCACATGTTGCTGTTTGAAGGTACCACTGGCTCTGTAAAGCATGCTTTGGATAATCTTATACTAATTTAATAATAAATATATTTAAATTGGAATAAACATAGGATTGGTAAATTTTCAAGTTTTTGGATTATTGTGAAATATCGGGAGATGGCTCTAGGCATTCTTTTAACTATGATTTTAAAATATTTTGGCTTATACTTTAAAATAAATTGTACAATGCTGTAAGAAAATTCTGTTAACTGTTTGAACAATAATTAGTTTTCATTTAATATATTTAACAAGTATCACCTCGCATTTAATTGGTATATATTAAGTGGTTATTGTACACTGATTGAGTACCTAAATTCATTGTTTCTTATTTTATCATCAACTTCTCGTCATCTGAATGCTGTTTTTATTAGATTTTTATTTACTTTGTAACACAAGAAAATATATGAATTTATTTAAAATTTGGTTTTTGTTAAATATACTAATATGGACTTTATATTTGACTACACTGCTAATTGTTACCAAAAAGTCAATCTTTTAATTGTTCTGTATACATATGATTTGTTAAATATCATGTTTCCTTTCAACTTTTAGGATTAGTACAATAAACATGGATAACATTTTGTCTTTTTTTTACTTCATAATTATAGATCACCTTCATGTTTAGTTATCATCACGTTGTCATCCACTGCTAAACAGGTCTTCCCAATTCATTTCCTTTGCCTGATTTTGTGGCCTTGTATGTGGTGGGTAGGTATATCAGGATGAACATTTTATGGTTATAATGATTTTTTCTATACATTCCCTGGTTTTGGGGATGATTTGAACCTTAAACTAGTTGAAGCCATTGTGCACTATACTTATGCATGCCAAAGGAGAAGGAATTGTCCTCTCTAACATCTCTATAATGGTAAACATGAGACAATTTAATTTTTGTCATAGATTTACATAATTGGTGATGAACGCTCCTACTGAAAAGCCACAAACACCTTTTTGGTTACTTTCCTCAAGAAGCAAGAGATACTTTATAGTTTGAGATCACAGAGCTGCAATATCATAAATACTCTTTCAAAAAGTGACTTTCTGAAACCATTACATTAAAAAAACGCATTGTAGTATTATCAATAATGACAATGCTTGTGTAGCAAGAAATTTCATATGTTAAAACATAGCTTGGTACACGTAAATAGTTGTCTGATACACAACTGACACTAGCCGGGCGGAGTAAAGTACACTCAATACTACAACAAATAAGAAATTTGGTTGGAGGCAGTATTTTGGACGCTCCGGCTACCTCATATTGCAAATCTGCCGTCATAACAGCATTGCTGTGTTTCTTCTGGCAGGGGGGTTACAAAAATACTACCATCAACCAAACTCCAAAACTTGAAATTGAAAATAGGTTGACTATTAAAATAAACGAATAATAAGGTATAATGTATTTTATTCAATGAAAATAAAACAATTATAATATCGTCGAATGACTAGTGATGTTTAACTGTATTACATTAATAATATATAAAGTTTATTATTATACATTTAAGGCCTGCTTATATTCCATAGAATTTACAGATCATTTTAAAACACAGGGAGCGCATAACTTTGTACAGTATGTCATCCGACTTTACTATTCTATAAAAATATCAATAAATATTCTCATTTAATTCTATCACGACCACAAACAAAATTTAACACACAGTTACGATTAGGCACGAGACGTATATGTTACACAAACGTCTTGTGCATTTACGAATATTGCTACGCTTTTACAAAGCTTGAACCTATCACAGACGTACTTCAACATTTATAAATTACAGAAAAACAATGAAATGTAGTTTAATATGAAGATGGAAAAACGGTACATTTTTATGCAACCTTTTTTCTTTAACAATTTAATTTTCTCAACCTCGTTCACCTTATAAAATTTGTTTTGGTAATTACAAAACCATTCATTTAAATTCATCAACAGAAATTTTTTATATTAATTGGGATTTATCATTAGCCTATAAACGCCCACAGCTGGACTAAAGCCATTTATTATATTTCTATTGGGCTTATTATAACAAAAAAAAAAAACTAAGATAAAACCCGCAAATATTACGATTTAAAGTAAAAATTTAAATATTAGTGTTATATACGAAATAATTCTTAAATGATGAACTGTTAATAAAACACAAGCATTTTTTGAATTTTTTAACATTTTAGGAAGTTATTAATCACAACAATACATTATACCAAAAAAAATAAAAGCCTATTTTAAATGCTCTTTTGCTTATAAATCTAAAAAAAACTTTTTTGCGAAAGACTTACATTTATTAAATTAGTAGATGTTTTGTACTCATTTATTCGAGTATTTACGATATCTGATGCATAAAATAATTAAAGTATAGTATTCCAAATCACATAAAATCTTAACTATATTACTTTTTAAAATTAACAACACGTTTATTTTTTATTATGGGGTTATGATATTTTATTTTAATGAAAATTTATTAGCAAATGCGTATGAACCTAAAGTATAAAATTATCTTTAACGCTTTATATGTTAGTAATTTTTAAAATAACGTATTATTTTTAGATAGTATTTAAGTAAATTTACAAAAAAGTTATCATATACTTTGGTCATAGGCAAGCTTTGGTAAACAAGGTTCTTTGCATTGTAAATTATTAAAATTATTTTAAACAATAGATATTGCGGGACGCACCTTTATTTCATGGTATTATTAACATGTCTCACAAAAAAATAAGACTTTTTTTCCCACACCGGCGAAATGCGTGTTATTTGATTTTATTACATAAATTGAAAATATTCTCAGAGCCTTGTGGATGTAGTCATTAACACCATACGGTTAGAATTTAATAAGTAACTTCATGTAATTATGATAACTTAATATGTTATTAATATTCCTTACTATCCGTTGTAATTTAACTGACGAAATAACTATACGTGCATTATTCAAATTACTTTTATAGTAAAATATGTAAATAAGTATAAGATTTAGTACAAAAGTTGGCATTAATAACGTATTACGTTTTTGTGAACACATTTTTATAATAACAAGTTACGAGATTAATAATAATTTTAAATTTAAGCAACAATTTTACTAAAAAACTATGGTTTATTTGGAATCTTTCAGCTCCCCTGTAAATCCATCACCATAAAAACAACACCAAAAAATTATTAACACACATGCTTTGTAATTTTTTTATATATAGCAAATAAGCTATTGTAAATAGCAGACTATAGATATACATAACATAGCAATACTTGTTCAATGTAAATGTAACTTGTTTTAAAAAATTTCCTTTAGTTTTAGTACATCTGGACTTTTAAACTAAAATCATAATCTGTTTTAGTTTGTATATATTAACCCATACACAGATCTCATACACATAATTGAAATGTTGTAGTGCTGTATTATAGGAATGAAGTTAGATAAAATTATTCTTCTCTATTTTATTGTTTTAAAGCATTTATATGACAGAAACTCTATAATTATTATGAACTACAAAAATGTATATTTAATATTTTTGCTGTTGAAATATTATCACTACATTTCGTGACAATAAAGCGATAGTTTTTGCATGTGCCCCACCTAGAGGACAAAAGCTCTATGATTACAATTTCTGGTAGTTTTCAATCTAATTCCATGCTTATGGTCCGTGATTGTTTAAATTCGTATCTACATTATTACTCTATGGGGCTAAAATATCGTCATAGTTAAAAGCTACAAAATGAATGAGAACAAAAATTTAATGCATCTGTGCAATTTACAAGCAAAAGATGAATACGAACATATGTGGGTAAAATATGTAAAATCATACATTAAATCGGAATAACGAAGAAAATCTTTTTTGTATCTACAAGGGTCTGACAATTGGACTTCAATAACTACACAAAACTTTACCACCTAACAAACTTTTCAGCAGACTCTGGAACCGAACCATGGTCTTACAAGGGAAGTGTTTAACTACAATGAGACAGAGGTAGCACTTATTAAAATGAAATTTATGTGAACAATAATTTCATTATAATTGGACTGCAGGTTACAGGTCTAGGGAACTAGAATTAGAGTCCTCTAGTGGAAAAATCATGTTATTTCCAATATTTATTATCAAGAATTTTTATATAAAAAAAAATTTAATAAATAAGATTTTATTGTTTGACCATATAAGACTATATGAAAGGCAATATGTCATTTTACTTTATTTGAAATTAAAAAATTAAATACAAATGAAAAGATTGTTTATATGTAGTGTATGTGTATATACTATCATCACTACCAGACCGTTTTTCTACTGTGTTAGGCAATTGTGGGTAGATGTTAGTCAAATGACTATGAGAGCTATATGCGCTTGTAACATGTTAGTTTTCTTAAAATGTTTTTCTTTAGGAGAAGCTCAGGTTTGTGTGGGGACAAAAGTTTTGACTCTGCAATGTACAGAGCATAGGATCCTTACACACCTAGCTCTCATGGTTGCAAAGTATTACTTTTAAAAAGTACATTTCTAAAAAAAGGACGAGATCTTTAATATGGTTTTTTTTTAATTTTTATGCTTTTATGAAATTTTTACTTTTTCAATTGTTCCTACCAGTCTGCATCACGTAAGAGAAATTTTTCAAATTCCTTTATAAATTTTCATAACCATAGATTATAACCTAAGTAGTTTGGTTAAAATATTGACAATTTTATTGAGCCTCTTACATATCAGGGATCAAATACTATCTATTAAATATTTGACAACATTTAATAGATAGTAATAAATAATTACTTTTAGCTCCAATTTCTTTCAGAGCTCCGGACTTTGTGACAAGTTTAAATTACTGTTGTTTATAATTTATATCAAACAGTTCTAAATTTTATCTTACAAATCGGTATTAATATCATCTTTAAATTAATTTTAGTCCTTTGGTGGCACTCTAAAGGTGCTAGATTCAGTTGAAATAAGACTAAACTAACACCTAAGTTTGTATTTATGGAACAAAGCAACGGTATTCTATTAAAAAAGTTATAGGATATTCAAAAGCTCCATGATAACATTTAAAATTACTGTTGCTTTACCATGTGCTTTTTGACACTTAAAATACATAAGAAAGTTTACAGGACAAAGAAATTGTCTATAGAGTTGGAATTTTTTTTTAATACATATTAGGCACATGCACAGAACATTAAAGCCTCACGGTAGTGAGCAGCACAGCCAACACGTTCATAACTGCTCATCGTCATTCGACCCTGCAGCATCACTCTCCAAGTCTAGTAACTGTTTCAGGCGCTCAACGCATAATTTAGAACCTTCGTTCGCTTCTTTGGCCATCTGAAAAATAAATTGTTGCATTTATTGACTGGTAGGTTGACCAATAGTTTGGTGGTAATAGTTGGAAACCATAAAAAGCGCGCAGCACAGGTCCAATTACTGTCAATATCTTTAGAAGAGGGTAGTGGTAACATGTTGAGCAATAAATTTCTGTCAGCTGTAATGATTATGAATCTTTTTTGTTTTTCTATTAGTTTGACAGGTGTTAAATATCTCTGTATACAACCATTAGGTGCTGAATAGGATCTTATCTACTAAATACTGTTTGATTGATTTACTCACAAGAGAGAAGTTAAGGAATCCATGGGGCAGACCTTCTAGGACATCGATACCAATTTCGTTACCAAGATCTTTGAGTTTTTTGGCAAACATGACACAATCGTCTAAACACGGATCTAAATGAACTGTCTGGTAATAAAAAGAGATAAGTTTTATTAATTATTTATTCATGACAAAAATTAATGATAAACACTTAGGTCGACTACAAGCACAATGTGCTGTATTTAAGACGAATTATTTGCATTTTAAATGAAACAACATAAAAAAATTAAATAGAAAGAAAAAGAGTGGTTAGGTATAATTAAAAAATGAATTAATATTATTTATTAATTTACAAAACTTATAATAAAGACTATATCTATAAACAGACAAATGTATTATTGTTATGGAGAAATAGATTGTGTGAAGTAGCAGCACCTGTTGGTAACAATTGATAACAGAATGGATACAAACAAATATAAAATAATTAAGAGTGTATTAATTTATATGATCATTCCTCCAACGATTTTAAAAATAAAATGTAATATAGATACGTAGAGCAGTAGTAGTGTATAGATATGTAAAAGAAAAAAGTATTATTTAAAACTATCTAAATTATATAACATATGACTTCAATTTTAAATAGACTATGTTAAGTTACTATAAGACTGGGAAGTGATTTGCTTGCTCACAATACTCTAGCTCTATTATGTCGATAAATATTATGATGACAGATTTACAATATGTGAAGCTTATCAAGTAAGTCAAGCCAAGCAAATTCCACGATATGTGTATAAGAATAGATCTTAGAATGTCTGGTTGCATAGCAAATGGTTTGCTTTTACGACACGGACACAATAGTATTGATTACTTGATATAAATTTAAAAAACTTACCAATATCCTGACAGGAGGGAATTTCTTCAGCAGTTCCTCGTCAGCCCAGTACGGAGACAGCAATGGATCTCGTGGTACCGAGAATATGAACTCATCGGACGGACTTCGGGCAATTAATGCGTCGAGGTTTGTACGAACTGCTAACCTGAAGCACAGATCATAATCAGGCTTTGTTGGTACATATTTCTCACAGGCTGATGTGAATATCCAGTACTATACTCTTGATAAAATAATAAATACGTATATGAAGTTGTGGGGGCAGCTTAGAAAAAATCTGCGAAATGCTAAGACAAACTCACTCTTCTTGTGTAGGTCTGTTAATGGAGTTGGATCCTGTGATGTATGCCAGCCGGGAAGACATGGCTCCCATTATTCCCGTCGCCGCTTCACTTATTCTAATAAATAAAAGATATACTAAATCGGATATTGCTTGCTTAGTAACTTCTACTCTAATGGTAAAGTATTACTCTTCTCTTTCTCTTCTCCGACAAAATGCGAAAAAAGCAGCGGTCAGCGAGTAGGTCCCTACACAAACGAACCACTACAATTACTTGATGATCACAATGAGTCCATGAAGACTGTGGGTAAGCACTGTGAATGACAGTGTCAAAATCCTTAAGAAACGCTGGTGGGCGTATTCTAGCTGATAATATTAAATACTAGTATTAACGCATTTCAGTAGTGCTTACCTAGTTTTAATTCTTTTTTTACTCTCTTTCGAGTCCTGTTCATCAACTAGCGGTGGTTCTCCGACTAATGTGCTCGATGCTTCCGATTCTAATTCTCTGAAAATTATCAAATATTATTAATTTAAATAAATATAGAATATTGTAATTTTAGTATTTTAAAGTGATGCTAGATCGTTTAGTGTGGCGTAGTAACTGTTTCTAGTACTGATTTTATGTTCAATGTACATAAATAACTCCTTTTCCTCTATATTTTATTTATTACTTTACTTGAAATGGCTAGTACTTGGCCATAAATTCACATGATATTAACAGAAAATGCGACTCTGTATCCGTTGTAGCTTATGCTTTCAACTCACACCTGTGTAAAAATAATTAAGCCGTTATTATAGGACAATTTTAAAAAGTAGCAATAAATAATGAAATACTTGTGAGAATCGTCGCGTATTTTATTATTCGGTTTAATAATAGGATACCGACGACCTTCGGAGTCCGTGTCACTGTCCAATACGTAACGTTCTAGAAACTCCGAGACAAACTGTTGGGATTTATCTTCAGTCGGTGTTATACCTGAAAATTATTAATGTTTTCATTTAATAATGATATTCTGTAAAGGATTTTAACTAGGACACTTGGTGCATTATTGGCCTTGACTTCCTTTTTCTGAGAGAAGGCCCCAGTTTCCTGTAGCGCAAAATTTGAACTTTTTGTTTATTCTCTAATAGTTTTGAATTTTTGTAATCTACTGTCTATATTGGCTTAAAAGATGACATAGCAGGTGAGATTACTGGAGTGAAGAGACTTAACAATTAGTCTAAATACGACGATAAAATCGTGGTGCAGTGTATATGATCTTAAGTACCGCTAGATTATTATGGGCGGACGTATCACACAGGCGAACGTCTTATTCATATTGTTTTTTCGTCAAATAAATTTCTTCAGGATAGTGAGCTTTTAGTTGTAGTAATCTATAGCAATGGATCAAAGTACCGGTAGCAGTGTGTTCACTCTGCAAGGAAGCGGCACTGATGGTAGTGTCTGACGATTTTCTACGCTCACTGCCAGATTTGTGCGCCTGTAATTCGGCCAAGTCGGAAGGAGACACTTCCTCAAATGATGATGGGCCTTCGCTTATACCTTCTGTAAAATTAAACAAAGTTTAATGTAAGTTTTATAATTTCTTTACTTTTATTATAACGTATACTGTAAGTAAAGAGTTTCGCCTAATCTATCTATTTTAATTGAATGTTTAAATGTACATGTGACATGAAACATCATGAAGTCATATTCCAGGAACAGTTTTCGTGGCCTTGAACTTGGAACATTGTTAGGGCTGTTTATTTATATATATATATATATGAGAAACGCCAATACCCAGTACTCAAATACGTATGTACGTAAATTTATTGTAATAAATCCTTTAAAAATCATCAAAATACCAAAGAAAAATAATTCAGCAGTAAAGAACTTAGTTCGGCATACAGAAATACTAGACGTATATCTATCATAGTCGAAGGGACAAGACAAGCTAAGCGGTGAATATCTGCCTTTATTAATGTTGCACAAAAATGCTGCATTACATTAGGGACATAACCATGAGACCAAAAACGTTATTTCCTTGCCCCCATTAATTCCCCTAGCAACCACACTCTTCAAACTAGAACGAAATTCTTTACTCGCTACTGTTTGGCAGCAGAACTAGGCGTTGCGGTGGTAACCTACCTCACACAGAGATCTACAACCTGTAGGATATGACTCCACCGCCATTATGACTAAGACAATAATTATATTATTACCTTGTGACTGGCTAACTTTGAGGAAGCCATTGCTGTCCAACGGCGTTGATGATGATATCGAATCTTTGTTGCTTGGACAGTCGGATTTCCCCTTTCCAATTGAATTAGGACTTGCATACGCTGAAACAATAATTTTAAATTATTTATTTATTACCGCTTTTCTGATAATTTTAACAAATATGTGGTAATTTTTATGTTAATTCATTCTTATAAAAAAAAAATTCCTTGTTTGTAAGATGGATATAACCGCTACGACACAAGGAGGTGCAGTTTTGATCTATCATTGAAGATGAGTTTCTGGTCATAGAAATCATCATGACGAAACCAACGAGTTATAAAATAACTATTTTCGTGAACATCCAATAACAATCAGATCGCACTCTGTCAACTTCGTGAAAAAATAGCTCACTCATTCCGAAGGGATCCACAGTCCTAGTGTTGAAAATTTTATAACGATACTTTATTAGTTTTTTATTACATAATATTCATTTTTTATTTTAAAAACCAAAATGTTCACATACCTTTAAGACATCTCATCATGAACCCAAATGGTAACAAAGGGTCCATTAAACACAATAGCCGAGCCGGACTCGGTATAAAACTAACAAGAAGCGGAGCATAAGCCATGAACAAACCCTCCGGCGGCCGAAAGCCATTCGATAGGATCTTAAGAGTACAGCCTGCTATAAGATTTGCTCCAGCTGAATCGCCCGCAAACACAATTCGTTTTCCTGCAACAAACACTTTCGATATTTGGCGACCTGAACAATGAGTAGTATTACCGCAGAGCCTACTTCTGCAGTCAAAAGTAGTGAGCCGTTCTTACTGTATTCGGTTTGAAACAAAATACTAGTTTATGTGCGAAAACAGGAAGGACTTTTTCTACAACATGATGCCACGAAAGGCGAAATGTGCTCTTTCAAAGTTCTCCGGTCCCCACATGTCGACCGCCGGAATATAGCGATGTTTTTGTTGTAGTTGATTTACAATTTGAGAGTCAAAATAACTCTTCCACAATTTAAAGTCCACATTTTGTGGCCTAGAAATCCACCAGGGACTTCCATGTTATGAAACAAGCGCTTAACCAGTGTGCCACAGAATCAATTAAGAATACTCAATAGACATACCTGTAGTACCAATCTCATTGAAGTTAGCCATCATCCAGCAGTAAGCGTAGAACACCTCCTCCAATGCTCTAGGGAACGGCGCTTGAGGAGCTAAACTGTAATCTATCGATAGTATGGGCACATTCAACTTAGTGGCCCACTCTCTTAAGTAAGTTTCGTGTGACTTGGAACTTTGTGCAACGAATCCACCGCCATGGCAGTGAAAGAGCACACCATCTGCCGGCGGTAAACTTGAGGAACCTTCGCCTGTCTAAAAAAACTAAACTTATTAGATTTACCGGAAGTTTGTTCTTAAGGTTCAAAAACTTAAATTTTATATTACACTTCCCACACGACTTGTAGAATTAAATAAATTAAAAGCACCTAAGTACTTACTTACCATGCCAGCCCTTTTGTTAACACTTATCAATCTGACATTTAGGCTTTGAAGGCCAATGTGGACGGTAGGCGGCAGCACTGTGGTCTCCTTACCGTCCATCGTTACCACCGTTATAGGCTCTGGCGGAATGGTTATTAATTTATTAACAGCCACGGTCGATGACATCAGGCTTGGTACGCGCTTCATAATTTCTGAAAAAAAAAAAAGGGAATAGATCAAAAATTTTCAAAACGTCAGGATTTTTTTTATGGACAATAGGCTAGTATGAAATTCTATTGATGTTGTGTTAGCCTGTTGTCGTGATTGTTATAGTAAGGCTAACACAACAATAACTTTCTTGGTTTTTTAACATACGCAAAGAGACACTGTTTCGCAAAACAGTCGTGTGCCAAAATTACTGTACTCTGATTTGAAGTGCGATGCAGCAAATTAAACTACAGCTGCAACGTAACTTTACTACCACTCGCACAGTGTACACAATGCTCACTAGCGTCGTATTGGTATCAACTATAAGTGTAGGTCCAACTAGTAATTTTTTTTTTAATAGATATCCATATAATTACCACTCTCTGCAAGGAACCAAAACGCCTTGCAGAATTCCACGCTTGCAGACTGCGATATGTTGACTATCCTACGCGCCCTCATCTCCGGATCGATAAGATACTGTCCACCGGTCCACACCGAGCTGATTAAGTTGCCGTGACTGTAATACGCCTCTGAGAAACCGGCCATACATATAGATATGCCTTTCAATATACCTCGCATTGACGGTGTGAACTGTAAGTTTGAGTAAATATAAATAGGTTAGTATTTGACCATGTCACTCCTGGTGGCATTGGAAAAAAATGGAGTGCATTGGTAAAAAGCACTAGCCTAGTTATTACTTTGGACCAACTCAGACCTATTCATTTTTCTCTAAAAAATAACCATAAGTATTTCGAATAAAACACTGAGGACGACAAGTTTTCTGGCAAATAATAATGCTATTTTGGTAATAACTAGACTTGTCTACACTCTAAAGGAGACTTGATAGTTTTAATAAGATATGTATTTAAATAGATTGGAAAAAGAAATATGTTAAAAATAAAACTTATGATTACCTGAAAACCGAGACACCTGCCGTAGAAACAGTACTGATTGATGGTGTCTGCTTGAGAGAACAGTTCTTCTGGAGAGTGTTGCTCCGTTGGGAACAGATCTCCGGGCGGTGCCCATGACAGCAAAGTTTGTAAATGATGTAGACATGTTCCCAATGATGCAAGCAACTGTCCGCACGACTCAATTTCTCTAAGAATTAATGAAAATGTATAATTTTAAGTACTGTCTAATATTGTTACGCCATCTATTGATGTTATTTGATTTTTACAACCACTAGAAAAAGAAAGAATTAAATTTGATTGTAAAGAAACATTCTAGTTAATAAAGGCATTAGAAACGATAATGAATTCCCAATAGAGTTTACAAAGATTTATTACTTAGACTACTTCCGCAGCCCAGAGGGGCACCGCTTGTTTTGTAGCACATAAGTAAGGTTCGATTCGGGGTCATATGTTGTGGAGTTTGATAATCTTTTCGAATCCATTTAACTACTACCCACATCTTTTATTACCGCTATAACAACCTTGCAATGTTCTGGCGGTCAACGTCTTCCTTTTTGAGCGAAAACGTTTAACAATAAATCTATAGCACTTTAATTATAATTACGAATGTGTTTTAGCATGATCTGTATATTACAGAAAGTAAAAATCTCCTTCATTTAAAGTAAACCTGTTTAATGTGAGTTATGGTTAAAATGTAGAGTCGAGTAAGTAATGACTGTATTTGAGTCTTTCAGGTTAGAATATCTGTGTATCTAAATTGGCACACGAGACAATGACTTTAAAAACATTCAATCCTTATTATATCTGTCTGATGCCAAACTTTTCAGTCGTTATCCGTTGATATTGCATCATCGAAAGATACAATACAAATAAATTTACTGGGCGATTTATGCATATACTTTTCCGTATACATGTGTATGCGGAAAGAGTTAAGATATATTAAAATACATTTATAGAAACTAATTTATTGCAGTATTCATTAACCTTGATCTTTTAATGTAAAAATCCTTTATATAATACATGTTTAATCTTTTTGTTTATAATACAATAGTGTATAGGTTACATCGATAGGCACAGTGATGACAGTTTTTTCAAAGACGTCGGTACGATTTTGAGTAATTAAGATTAAACAGGGTTTAATTATGAATTAAATTAATTACTTGGCATTGAATTAAATGAAAAAACAAATACAGGCATTTAAAAAACAACTTTGAACAAAATTGAACCTAATTAAAATTCTGACTACTTTGGCTATGATTCAAATCTATTCGGTTTTAAGTGAGCATATATTGGGGCTTTAATTCTTGATGCTAATAAAAATAAATAAAGGACCTCGACAGTTACATATGCATAAACACGAACACGGAAAATGTGAATAACAGGTATAAATTATAAAACCAAATCTTAATTTTTTTAATAACACGGAAGTACAAAACTCTTGACTGTTGCTGTGAATTTTCTTTAACAATAAGTGTTTAGACTGGATGTCTTTTTTTACTTATTTGCGAGGTTTAAAAATATAAATGAATGCAATGTAACGATCAAAATAGTTTAAATCAAGAATCGATAACAATTATAATAACGTTTACTGGTGGTAAGTCTCCGTTGCCGGAAACTGTCTAAGTAGGTACCACAGCAGCTTCTATTTCTACCGTAAAATAGTAATGTGCAAACATCACTGTGTTCCGGTTTGAAGGATGCTGTATGCTAGTGAAATTACTAGAGTAACGAGACTTAACACTATGTCTCAAGGCGACGAGTGAGTATTCCATCTCAATTAGCGCTACGTTGTTATGGGCAAGCGTATAACTTACCATCACATGAATGCTTTGCTCAACATCGTATCGACGAATAAAAAAAATTATAATCCGCGGATCACTGAATGGCCTATTTGATAATTTCGAATGACTTTTTTGTTATTTAATGGAGCAACGAGATAAGTATATCTTTTACCTGATAGTAAGCTACAAGCATGGTCATATTAATTTGATAGAATGATAAACACTGCATCACGTAATGAGTCCGTCTTATTGTTTACCTTTTTTCTCATACATTTAGTTTGTCTATCTTGTTTTGCTTGTACAAAAAAATATAAATATATACAAGTCTGAAGTTGTTAAGGTACTTTTATCAATTCTTTAAGTAAAAGTTTTTCAAATTTTTAATAAAAACATTATGAGAAGACGTTAACTTACTTATAGCGAAAAAACGACGTAATGCCTTTTAATTAATTTTAATAAAAAATGATGAGAAGAGATTAAACGAGTTATAGAGAAAATTGGAAGTTTGTAACCTTATATTATTAACAATAAATTCATTAAAAAATATTGACGTGTATTTAATTAGGAGCGAGTAAGACAATGCAGCCATTTCACAAAATAAAGGTCAGATGACGAACAAAGTTTACGTCCATTTGCGTATTTCTAACTTAAAATTATCTATTAAATTCATGTCTGCTTATCACTAATTAGCAAGAATATTAATACTTATTAGTAACAATTAACATAAATTACTCAACAAGTGACATTTAGCAACTAAGTAAAGGAATATTGAAGCCACGTGCAACAAATGAAAATGTGCATTGTCATACATTACAAACTCAAATGTTTGTTACTTGGATAATAAAAATTTTCAAAAATCTGCGTAAAATTGTAAGATATTAAAAATTTTTTGATTTTCAATTAACATTAGTGTTAAAAAAAATTCTATTATCGTTCCGTCACGTGTTTTGGGATGGGGCCTCTTTTGTCATTTGTAGGGTATATATATTTATATATAGATTATATATAGATGTACTTATACAGAGAAGTATATATATGTGTATATATAGATAAGCAGTATACAACTATACTGCAATCATTAAAATATCTTAACCATAAAATATTCTCACTTGACAAAATATCCTTTACGAAATAGTAAAGCATCCCTTCCAGAACAAACTTGACGGCTGAGTTTTAGTCCATGTAGTACACATGAATCCACAACTGATACAAAACTGCGATATCCATTGCCAGGTGACTTTGAATCAAAGTCATAAAGAGGTGCTACCTGAAACAACCATTATAAATAATTCTTCTAAAAATTTCTTTATGAGGAGTAGACACCACAGCATTATTATATAAGCTATTATGTTGTCACTTAATCATTAAGCAACTTTACACATAGCAATTGACATTAAAACAAGCTCCATGTGGTTAATCAGTCTCAGAAAGAAGAAGTAAAGGCTCTTTATAAACTACCCTAGACAAGTGTAGACTGGTACATAACAATTGGAACAGGTCAATTTTTTTATGTTTTTCTTCATCAAAAACACAAGCTCAGTGAGGATCAAATATGTATACCTATGAGAAATACTTCACAATGTGAGCTATAAGGGATCAAGCAGCAACATTAATTTTGTATCTGTAATAAATCAAACTGAGTATACATTGTTTTAGCTATGAATCACAGACACTTCAAAGTTCACATGTGTTTATCTCACAAACACATGTTTTACAACTGTTTGTAGTAAACATCTGGTAATAAAATCATTACACTTTGTAATCTTCATTACTCAAGTTATTACATATAATATATGATCCATCTATATGTCTTTCAAAAAACTTTTTTACAAAATAGATGTTTGCAATAATTATTTTAAACATGAATGCTTAATAAATATGTTAAAGCAAATTGTGTGAAAATAAATCTAGTAAATTGATGTGTCAGTACTTACAAATATTTGATACCAAGTTAAATATTAATTTTCATTGTGTTCAAGTAAAAGGTTTTGTGGATAAACATAATTAATTTTTCTAATTTAAAAAACGAAATAATGCTTAACATTTTTATTATTGGTAGAGACCATAAAAATATAACTTGTTATTTAAAATGTTTACAGATTTACAATACACACTTTTAATCATGTATACTTGATGCCTCTATTAAATACTTCAGCTGTGCAAGTTTTTATAAACCATTAACATTTCTCCAATTAAAGAAAATTTCTTATTATGGATTGTTATTAATTACTAAACTAAATATATTTAGGACTTTTATTAATATTCATATTATGTAATTTAATGTCTTTTCATATTAATAATATTTTTCAAATAACATATATAAAATCATAACTTTGAAACTTTCTGTTGCATAAACTTATGTTAAGAAATTAATCTGGTCACTTACCTTTCTAACATGATCTACCAGTGGCCAAACTGTATCTATATGATCAATTAAAGTCATAAATCCTTGGTACAATCTTTGACCATTTTCACTATCATCTGGTTGAAAATATGTAGCATTGTTTTGGCAAGAATCTTTTAGCGCCTCGTACATTGCGTACGTCGGTGGAGCACCTTCTTGAGTCTCTTCGCAGCATAACGAAGCTTTCGCGGGTGAATCAGGGAAAGACATCATCTTTTTCAAATTCCCTCTAGCAAATTTCAACCCGCGTCGAAATATTTTAATCCGCATCTTAAAATACGAAACATAATATAATATTAGACTAATACCTATTTTATACATAACGTAATTTCACATTAAATGTATTTACAAAATATTCTTGAAGTAAATATCATTTTATCACTCTTACAATACTTATGCAAAAGAAGACAGACGAGTCAAATAAAAACAGTACTAAAAGACAAATAAAACTTGCTTAACACTGAGTACTTAGATATCTATTATAAAACGTATTCATAGACTAATTTATGTTAACTACGAGCTTCACGAGCGTTCTGTTGTGAAAACCAAATGAATTGTCAAGTGAATGAAAATGCATAGCGAATCAATCACTGTGACATTTGAATCAAAATTATGTTGTTTTTGCTTTTTGTCTCATTAATATGGTGCTGTTGTGGTCAACATACGTATATTAAATTGTATAATTATATCTTGTTAATAATATTGTAATCCATCAAAACAAGTAAAAATGTTCAGTTGTTTTCTAGTTTATAAAAATTGGAGTAATTGACACAATTAAATATAAGACATATTTAAAAGTAAATATTATTCCTTTAATATAAAATAAATAATATGAGATTAAAATTTTTTATGTAACAAACACCTCCCCATGTTTATTAAATAATATCATTCCTGTAACAGACGACAGACCAAAGATATATAGCGTAAAATGGAACAATGACATATGGAATATAAGGCTGTCAACTTTTGACATATCAGTTTTGCGAGTTACTAGTATGTTGGTATTGTGATATTTATTTTGATTATTGATACATAGTAAGTTGCAATGAGTGTGAATGAAGTAATTACTGCTGACCTTAATGAATATGGCGATAAAAACAGTGTTTCCGAATTCACAACTAATGAATCAACAGCAATTAATCAAGTCAGTTATCCTACGTTGTTTTCAAATAAAACATTGTTAGAGCTTTGTTGTTATTCATTTTCGCCACCTGTTGTACCAAAGAATGAAGTTCAACCGTATTTGCGCGGCTGTAAGTGGTCACCAGATGGTACATGTTGTCTTTCCGTTATTAATAATGATGGAGTACATGTAATGGAGCTACCAAGAGACCTTTACGCGGGCTCCGTGACTACTGACCGTACGATAGATGTTTTAGATTCTATTATTCATGTTAAAGAGAGTGGTCTTATTTATGACTTCTGCTGGTATCCTAATATGAATAGTAGCGTACCAGAAACATGTTGGTAAGTAAATTACTAAAAAAGATCAGTTATAATATTGTATGGTTTTTAAATGGTAGTTAAATAAATTTTAATTTTATGTGATTAATTTTTTTTCTTTTTATTCAATTAAGAAAACAAGTATCAAAAAATTAAGAATATTTTTCCATTGTGACAATTTTAAACATATTAATATTTTTTCATTCATCTCTCTGAACTAAGTTAAGATATTCGCTGCTGTTTCTTTTTAACTTATTTCTCATTTACATATGATGATGTACACATATTTTAGAGCACATATAGGTAATATTGCAGTAAATTTTCTTGTACTGTTGTTTACTTGTTTTTCTAAATAAAATAAAATTGCAGTTGGTTGACAACAAGACAGAATGGCCCCATACAGATGTGGGATGCATTTGATGGCACATTAAGATGTTCTTACAGAGGATATAATTCGGTTGATGAAATGGAGCCTGCATTATCAGTAACATTTAATACTGATGGAAGTCGAATCATTGCTGGATACAAAAAGTATCTTAGAACATTTGACATAGAAAGGTAAAAAATACATATAAATTTATTTAGCTAATTTCCAGGTTGAGTTAAGCTCTTAAGATAATTTTTTTTTAAAATGATAAGTCTCGTTCACTTGAAACATTTTGCAGGCCTGGTAGAGATTTTGCTGAACATAAAACCAATTCTCCTGCCTCATGTATTGCTGGTAGCAGCAATCTTTTAGCTGTCGGTTCTTGGAATACAACAATTAGTCTTTTTAATGTGAATGAATTGGGGTGTTATAAAAGTATAGGAAAAATGCATGGTCATTCAGGTAATAAATTTTTCATTTTACTGAACTTATTAGTTTAAACAGTAATAGCATGTTAGTTTAGAAAATAAAAGGTCTAATTTAATTGTCTAAGTACAGGTGGAGTTACCCATATGAAGTTTACTCCTGATGGGCTAAAATTAATCTCAGGTGCTCGTAAAGATCACAGACTTCTTGTCTGGGACATAAGATACTACAGAAGGCCTCTTAATGTTTTGAGTAGAGTAGTTGACACAAACCAAAGGGTATACTTTGACATATCCCCTTGTGGTAAATATCTTGTGTCAGGTGGTACTGATGGCTTGTTGAGAGTGTGGGATGTTAACAAAATTGACTGGCATTCAAGCTTAGATGTGATCAACATGGATAATGTCTCATATACAGTAAGTAATATGTATTCAAAAAATTTTAATCAATATATGATCATTAACTTAATTATAGTAATAAAGTTTCTGTAAGACTATAGAATCTTATTTTATAAATAATTTATTTATTTTTTTGAATTTGTCTTGCTAAAGCAAAGGAATAGGATTTTGTACAAGATGTTATTGTGTCATATATATTTGTACAAGGTCATTATTCAATATATTTTTTTCCTGTAGTTTATTTTACGTAATATACTAAAGGTTTACGTAAAGTTTTAAACACATGCAATTGAATTCAAATCCATAGATTTTCTTAAGTTTTTTTTATATAATAATAATTGTATTATTTAGATGTCTTTTTATATATTTTTTATATTTGTGTACTGAAGTTTTTT